>APFE031343969.1:25994-106827 GCA_000404065.3 Pinus taeda
AAAAAAAACACCAGTTAACAAAAAAATTGAAAACATGAATTAGAGAAATGCTTTATAAGGAAATTTCATACCACAATGGACATAAGTGGATAAGAGCATCCTCTAATTGCTCTAATCGCAACACTCCATCCTCCAAATTGGGCTCCTCTAGATTCTTGTCCCAAATCTTAAGGTCTTTATTAGTCTTTGCATCATCGTAGTAATGGGACAACAATCGCGAGTTGTAATGAACATAAACCAAACTCTTTGCCCGGTCTAAATTCAACCTGTTCCTTTTAACACTGTGGATGAAAGAATAAGAGCTCCAACACCTCTCTGTAGAAGAAGTGTTTACCACCTGTGATAGCACCCGCAATGCCAAAGCCTGTAGAAGTGGAGTACCCCCTCCATGCATGTTCCACCACTCAAGAGAAGAAAAAGTCTCTGGATCTTTAATTGCATGCATGCTCCCAAATGGACTAGTGTTAAGCATATAGTTGCTCACCTGTCTCCGTACCAATGCAGCCTCCTCCTCATTAGGGAGTAATTTACTCAATGCAGCCATATATTTTTTGTGAACCTCTTGATCTTGGTGTGGTTTTCCCCTGCTTCCCCTCCCCCCCAGGTGCTGGTGTTGAAAGCCATGATGGATGATAGTCTTTAGGTGTCAAAACATATGCTAATGCATGTAATGGAACATTTAGCATTTCCCATCGGTTTTCCACCTCTGCACGAATATAATTGTACAAGGTGGTATCTCTAGGATCAACAATGTCTTTAATCTACCCCAACATGCTATCCATTTGCTCATACACCTCCCCAACTACTGGTCGATCTGAATTTGCAAACTTGATCATGTAATAAATTGGTTTGGTGAATTGAAAAACATATTTAACCTGTGCCCAAAAGTAACTGTTAAGAACAGTGTCCTTGACTGCATTAGCACCATCTATGTCAGTGTTAATTTCATCCCATGATTCAGCACACACCATATTAGTTAAAGCTTGTCTCACCTTCACTAGCCGCCTAAAGGTGAGGTAATAACTAGCAAATCTTATCTTTGCAATTTTAAGCAACTGCAACTTGGAGTAAGTGCCATAGAAGTAGTTTACCCTTGTATGCCCTGTGATGAATTTAATGAGCTGCTTCCCTCTCCTATAAAGCTCAGTAATCCACCCACATTCTTTTTTCTTCACAATATCATGCATCAAAAGGTTCAATGTGTGAACCAGGCACCCAAACCAAAAGATGTGTGGATAAGTACGCTCAATAATTTTTCTTACTGCCTTACAATTTGCTGCATTATCTGTGATCACTTGAACCACATTATTCAGACCAACATCTTTGATTGATTTCAATAGGAGATCTGCAATGTTTTGTGCAGATGCAGTGATGGAGTAGGAGTCATGACATGTAATAAATACTACACCACTAGGAGAAACACCAAGAACATTTATCAAATGTTGGTTTCTAATATTTGTCCACCCATTTGATACAATGGATACCCCAGAATCTACCCACTCATTTGTAAAACGTGTCAAAGCTCTTTGAACCTTAGTTTTTTTTCTTTCTAATAACATTGTTCTAGCTTTCTCATAGTTGGGGGCCTTGTATCCTTTTGGGGCTTCATTGATGGCCTTTACCATTTCATGCCAATAGGGAGAGCGAAGCACATTGAATGGTACACTGCAAGCACAAAGAAAACAGACTATCTTTCCATCCACGTCATCCCTCCCAACAACATTAAGGAAATCCCCTATTGTTCTTCTACCTCCAGAGCTTGCAAAAGTATCACGAGGAGATGAGCAGGTACCAAATTTAGAGGTTGCACTTGATTCAGAATGAATATTTTGTTTCTTGTTTTTTTGTTGTGCAACCATCTCTATTTGGATGTATTTTCTTCTTTCTTTAGTTGAAATGTTTGGGCAAATTTGTACCCCCACAGGACCCTTTTTTTCATCACTGCCCAGCACCCCACAAAGATGCCTCCTCAGACGGGTATATGAACCACAATATGGTTTTCCTCCATGACAACCATGAGGGCACACAAAAATTGTAAGATCCACCACCCTTTCTCCCATCACGTTTGTTCACATAGTTCCACAAGGGTGTTGATGTAGCTTTCCCATCTTGTGTTTCAGTGTCCCCTTCAGGATCATCCCCTTCCTCTTCAAACCCTTCCTCCTCATTATACATTGGGTCACTCATATTGGGACCACTGTCCTCTTGTGTTTCTTCCCTTCTATTCCTATTCCCCTTTGCCATCATTAAAACCAAGAGTGGAATGATACATAAAAGCCAAAAGAACACCATCTTGGAATATGGATATAGGTGGTGGACAACCTATAAGTAAAGGAGCAAGTAGAAACAATGGGAAAGAGTAGGAGAGGGAGGAGAAAAATACAAAAAAATGGTCAAAAAAATAAGGGAGTTTGGGGTTTGAACTTACCTCTTTAGCTCTTGTAGATGAAGTCCTCTAAGCTCTTGCTCCAAGCGCCTCCTCCTCCTAGCTCCTCCTCCTTCACTCTTCCAAGCTCTCCTCTCTTCTCTTCTCCTCTCCTCTCTTCTCTTCTCCAACTCTCATAAACTCAAAGTGAGAAAATGAGGAATGAATGGGGGCTTTATTCTCTTCATTCCTCACCTTAACCTCACTCTAACCTCACCCTAACCCACCCCCTTTATGCTAAGTTAACATAAATTAAAAAAAAAAATTGAAAAAAAAATGTTTTTCTTCCTTGCGCGCGGCCTCTTTTTGGAAGCGTACGGAAGCGTACGCTTCCTCCTCTGAAGCGCCACGCTTCCAAGGCCCGAAGTGTTGTACGAAGTGTGCTTCAGAGGCTTGGAAGTGGCGCTTCCGTACCGCGCTTCCGAATTTCCAGGAAGTGGCAAAAAATGCCAAAGCGGCGCTTCCGGCCAAGCTTCCTAGGCGCTTCCGTACGGGATGCGCTTCGGGGCTTGGAATCGGGGGGGGGGGGGGGCGCTTTGTGCAACATTGGTCAAGGTACATCTGTCAGGAAGTGGTGGCATGTGACAGATAGGTGGATGAAGTAGGGGATGAGAAGGGGCAGCCATTGGTCACATCCTAGGGTACAAGGGTAGCTAATAAGAGGGGAATCCACACTTGGGTTTATGACGTGTAGGAGAGAGCAATCATGGTACATGAGGTGCCCTGGCCTTGATTTTTCCACCCTTCTTTATATGCCTTTTGCCTTTTTATGATCTTGTTCGATTAACTGCTCGGGGCTCAAGGGGTTAGAGCATGATGTGTAAGATATAGCAGTGGAATCCCCTTTTTGAGGTGGGGTGGTTCTTCGCCCACCAGGGGTTGGGACAATCATGGGTTCGTATATGATGAAGAAGGCCCATAGAACTTGTAGGAACCAGTGTGATGGTTATGATCATAGGCTAGATCTCATGTATTGGCTTTTTCTCATGTGCTAAATGTTTTGTCCCAATCATCTTTTGCATTTTGTGGCACTTTTCCTGTTGAATATGGCCATATATGCTTTTAACTTTCTTTTCAGCTGCATCAATCTTCGAGTTTCATTCTATGAAAATTTCTAGATAGAAATCCAACTGCAGTGATTAATATTATTTCTTCTACTTACTATCTCAAAAATAAGTTATTCATAGTGTTCTTACGGCAAATATCGAAATAAATTCTACTGCAACCTTCACAATTAAAATATTGCAGAAAGTAAATGTAAAGGAAAATATTGGGACAAATACAAACACAATGACAGTTTTTTTTGGATAATTGTCCTTGGAAAAACCCAATATGGGAAAATCAGTGCAGCAAATGAGGGTTTTTTTTATTGTTTAGCAAAATCTCATGTACAAGTTACAACCAGTGAAACAGAAGTGAGAAAATTTACAAACGCTTCGTGGCAAATTTATGATCCAAGAGAAGTACTCCTCTTCCCTCTGCGTCCCTTTGCGTCAATTTTTCCCACGCTGGCCTAGCGTTAAACTGCCCAGACAGTCTCAATGTCAACCTGCCTCTGCGTTGCCTGTTTCTGTACTAACCTACTTGTGTGCTCTCTCCTTGCTCTGCGTCTTCTTGCCTTGCACTCTCGAAAGATGTTAGTGCCCTCTCTTCCTTTCTTGTGAGAATTTCTAAATCTATACATCAGAAATCCTATTGCAATCACTGGTTTATCATCTCCTACTTGTTCTTTACATTCAACAAGTTATTTAAATATTTAAACAACGATGAAAACAATATTGCAGACTACACCTACATACAGATCATGAACTGAAATAAACTGAGACAATCACACAAGGGACACCGTTATTTTTGGACAATCGACCCTGGAAAAACCCAATTCAGGAAAACCGGTGCAACATATAGAGGGCTTGTATTATCAAGCAGATTTCTCAATACAACTAGGGTACCAAATTTGGCTCACCTAACAGAGAATAAACCTGGAAGAAGTACCTCTATTCGGAGACAAATATTTTGACAATACAAACAACTGCATGATCAAACCCCACATATGACAATTGTTGTTCCCAATGCAGGGCAGCGATGGCCATTCCAAGCTCTGCGCTGGAACTGTGTCACCTCCTCTAGGAGCTGTGTCACCCTACCAGTGAGCCTCCCTCGCTTAGAAGTCGATATGTTGAACTGCTGCTCTCTCTGCCCCACAGAAAACCCCAGCGCTGCCTCTAAGGAACTGCATTAGCCCCTCTAGCTTCTGCGTCACCCTCTTTGGAGCTGTGCTGTCTCTCTTGTTGCTGCTCTGCCTCTCTGCTATGTATCCTCGGACTTGGATTGAAGTCCCTCTGCCGAACTGCCCCTCTCATTGCAACTCGACTTTCTCAGCAAACCAGGACGACGCCCCAGAAAAATTGAACTCTTTGATCTCTTGGTGTATCTCCAATTGACCCTCAAGCTTCTTCTTATACTTTTCTTGTTGATGAATCAACGACCAAGATTAAGTTCCTAATCAACGACTAAGATTAAAACAGGTTTGAGCCTCATCATTTAGAACCTTCTCATCCATATTTTTATTAATACACATTAATATTTGTATTTTCTAAGTTTAGACAAAGGAACTCATTAAAAATATTAATTATTTTAATAACTCCTCATCCGGGTGGAATTTCTCCAAACGATTTCTGGGTTTTGTAGATCTCATGTGTTCTAGCCCCTCCACAAAATTTCGGAGCCTGACCACATCCGTTGCTACCCAAAATCAACACTCCCTCTTAGCGAGGAATGTGTTCTAGTAACACTTCTCTACAGAAGTACTACACATATTCACTGCATCGGTCCTCTGTGCTCTTGATGCTTGCCCTGATGCCCTTCATCCATTTCACTGTTGCTTCCTGTACTACTGCCCATGGCTCTGCCACTGCCACTGCTACATCTGTACTGCAAATCCCTCTCAAAATGTTGCATCATGCTACCCATAACACTGCCACTGCTAACTGTTGCACTGCAAGTCAGTTGCTGAGAAGTAAGCAACTGAAAACTCATCCAAACACTGACATCCTGGTCAGTATGGATGCCTCGTGATGCTGAAGCTACCTCTGTTGCTAATTTGTTTTGACCCTCTGCTGCCACTGCATTGCTGCAAACTGCTTTGTGCCTCTCGCACTGCTACAACATCCACTGCGCTACCTTAGACTCTGGCACTCTAGCTCTGCCACTGTCACTTCATCACACCTTGCTCCAACCGATACCCGTCATTTTGCTACTATCGTTAAGGGCTCCTGTAGCGGTATGTGATCCAAGAGTTTGGGCACCTCAAGGATCCTGCCTGTCCATGCAGTACTCTCGACTACAACTCCATGTCACCCCACCTCTGCTCTGGAGGCGCATGAGCACTCATGGCACAATCGTCATCCTCACCTTCCTTGTCAGCTTTTGCTGGAGCAGCCTTTGAGTCAGAAGCCTCTCCCTTGTCCTTCTTCTGGGGGCATTAAGTGGCATAATGTCCTAGTTCCCCATAGTTGAAGCATCTAACCTTGGTTATTTCCTTCTTCTTTCTCTTCTGCTGCCCTTGTTGTCCGGACGATGCGAGAGCTGCATTCTCCTCTTCCTTCTTGACCCGGGCTCCCTTGCCGCTACCTGTCTTTGTCATCCTCCTGAGCTCTTCTTGTCAAAGAGTTGCCCACATCTCCTCCCAACCGGGGAGAGTCACTTTGCCCAAGATACTTTGGACAAAAGTCTCCCAGTCCTCGGTCACTGCATTTAGGGCAATCCTGACCATGAACTCAAGATCTGGTGTAGACCCCACAGAAGTCAACTAGTCGCAAATCCCTTGAAACTCGAGAAGGAAGGGGTTGATCTCTTCTCCCTTCTGCATCTGGTACTGTCTCAGTTGATTTTCTAATAACATCTTCTGTTGGACAGAAGATCCCTGATACAAGGTGGTCAACGCCTCCCACATATCCGTTGCTGTGTTATTCTCAGCAATGTGTGGTACTACATGATCTTTGACCCCATCTAGGATCATGCACCTGGCCTTAGCCTGGGCCTCCTCATACTTCTTCAACAGATCAACGTCGATCGACTCAACAATTACCTTCAAGGCATAGTCCTTGATGCGATGTTTGTCTAGGATTGTCAGGATCCTGGCCTTCCAAATGACAAAATTGGATGCTCCGTCCAATCTGTCTTGATCCCTCAACCCATTCATTGCCATCTCTGCTAAAAATAGGACTAATTCTCTTCTCCCTCTCTTGCTGTCTATCTAGCAAGACTTGGATCTAGATTTTTTTGGTGCAAAAAACCCTCTAAGGAACAAGCTCCTCTAGACTCCCTTTGAGTCCTGATTTCCTTCACAAAAATCCTCCCGCCAAATGTCAAATTACTCCTCTCCAATCCTCGTTTGCTGTTGCAACTTGGATCTAGATTTCTTTGGCAAGAAATCTGTCAAGATAGTGACTCCCTCTACCTTGTCTTTGTCTCCATAGACACTGTTTTGCACCAGCAGAAACATCATCCCACTAGCTCCTCAAATCGAATTTGCTCTGCTCCTCCAGCCCTGACAATTGGTTGATTCGAACCTTTCAGGCTCTGCGCTGGCCTAGAAAACTAATGTAGTCACTTCATGGGCTCCTCTCTGGCTCTGCGTCACCCTTTCAGGCTCGAAATGCTGACACAGGCACTGCATGAGCATCTGTGTCACTCCTGCGGCTGCTCCTCTGCCTCTGAAACATCGCTATCACTCGGGGCAACTGCTTCTCTGCAGCAAATTCTCTGGATCTCTTGGATGGTGTCTTCAGTCTCCGATGATCTGCAATCCTCTGATACCATGTGAGAATTTCTGAATCTACACATCAAAAATCCTACTACAATCACTGGTTTATCATCTCCTAATTGTTCTTTACATTCAACAAGTTATTTAAATATTTAAACAACTATGAAAACACTATTGCAGACTACACCTATATACAGATCATGAACTGAAATAAACTGAGACAATCACACAAGGGACACCGTCATTTTTGGACAATCGTCCTTGGAAAAACCCAATTCGGGAAAACCGGTGCAACATATAGAGGGTATTATTAAGCAGATTTATTAATACAACTAGGGTGCCAAATCCAACTCACCCAACAGAGAATAAACCTGACAGAAGTACCTCTATCCGAAGACAGATATTTTGACAATTCTAGCAATTCGATGATGAAACCCCACTGATGACGATTGTTGTTCGTAGTGCTGGGCAACGATGGCTGCTCCAAGCTCTGTGCTGGAACTGCGTCACCTCCTCTAGGAGCTATGTCACCCTACCAATGAGCCTCCCTTGCTCAGAAATCGATATGCTGAACTATTGCTCTCTCTACCCCACAGAAAATCCCAACGCTGCCTCTAAGGAACTGCATCAGCCCCTCTAGCTTTTGCGTCACCCTCTTTGGAGCTACATTGTCTCTTCTGTTGCTGCTCTACCTCTCTGCTATGCATTCTCGGCCTTGGACTGAAGTCCCTCTGCTGAATTGCCCCTTTCACTTCAACTCAGATCACTTAGCTTGACTTTCTCAACAAAGCACGCCCCAGAAAAATTGAACTCTTTGATATCTTGGTGTATCTCCAACTGACCCTCAAGCCTCCTCTTATACTTTTCTTGTTGTTGAATCAACAACTGAGATTAAGTCCCTAATCAACGACTAAGATTAAAATAGGTTTGATCCTCGTCACTTAGAACCTTTTCACCCATATTTTTATTAATACACATTAATATTTTTATTTTGCCAGGTTTAGACTTAGGAACTTGTTGACCACTGGAGTGGCACCTGATGATTACATGAAGATGCCATGCCCAAGGATGATCCAGAGGACACTTGTACCATCAAATATCGTCAGTCAACAGAGTTTTTTAACTCTACTTCTATCTTCTCATCATCTTTCTTGTACCCAGATTCCACACCTTACGGGGAATTGTAATAAATGATACTAGTAATGATGAGTTTTGAGTCTCTAACAGTCCCAACAGATCAGCAAACGAGTACACCTTGGAGTGTTTTTTTATCTGGTTAATTATCCATTTTTTTCAGAGGCGGATAATTTTCTAGGTTTTTTCACTCACATTTTACCCCAATGCTGGGGTGACGGTTTGAAAGTTGAGCCCTTGACACATATTAGTATTTAGAGTCTATGTATATTACCATACTAGATCACACGAAAAATTTCGTGGAATTTGGTTAGGTCTAGGTAGTCGTTTTTTAATTTTTTAGATTTATCGCAGGTCAAAAATTGCTAATAAAATTGTATTTAAATTGTAATAAGTGTAGCCTAGAGAAATTGTATGGGGTATGAGTAATCAAAATTACACCTCTCCTCGTCAACTCTCTACTATGACACACTTTGAGGCGTTAATAATGTGTTTTGGATCCTCAAAACCCACTTTTCCTAAGTTTAGTGGGAAATCTGGCAATTAATTAAGCCATAAATTAAATAAATGGAAAAAAATAAATATCCACACATGCTAAATGTTGTTAAAATGAGGTGGAAAATTATGGGGGAACTAAAGTGAAGTCTTAAGGTGATGTGGACTCCTAAAATCAAGGAAAGGACATGTGCTCAAATAAAATCGAATTTCTGGCATTAAATGAAAAAGTTGCTTGTAAATTCGAATTTGTGGAGTTAATGCACATTTGGGAGAATATTTGGTGGAGATTTTTGTGGGAAATTGTCCCCACATGGGTTACCACCCATATACACTTTGTCATTCCACCATAAAATTCGAATTTGGCACATAAGGGAAGAAGAAAATGATGTCCACTTGCTAGAATTCGATTTTTACACTTGGCATTGGAGCTCCATTCAACAAATTTGAATTTCTCTTTGCGATTGTCACTTCATGCCACTTGTTTAATCACTTCTACATTGAGATTGGCTCCAATGGCATTTGTCATTGGCATTCTTCATTGGGATTTGCTTCCAACTCTCTATATATTAGAGCCATGGGCTCTCACATTGTATAAGATTGTTACTAGCTATCGTGCTTGCAGAAGCGCTGCTGCCTTGTACACTTTCAAAAATATCAATAAAGACTTTGGGGTTTCATTCATGAGGTGTTCCTCTTTTTCGAGTGTGATGAATTGTTGAACATTGATATAATTCCTTTTACTCATGCTTTGATCTAATTTGCTTCCATATGCTCTTGTAGATTTGTTAACGTAGAGCTATCTTGTATTGCCATTTGATTTAGAAATATGCTCTAGGTATAGAATGATCTAGTTGGTTTTAAATAAATCTTTAGATTTTTTTATCATTGTTTATTGCTAAATCTATATGGAACTAATTCTTGATTGAAGTTTTGTAGAGGGAACATCTTGTTGGGACTATAAAATCAAGCGTGAGGGGAAGTCTTTGGAGAGACCAACCCACTCTTGATACATTCTTAAAGGAGCTCTCATTTGTTCTTTGAACCTTCATAGTCTAATCTTACAAAGTGGTTTTGCAGGGATTTCGGCACATAGCTTGTACACAAGCCGAGAACTTCTAAATTTAAATTTCTTTTAAAAAACATTGTACTTCATTTCTTTCATTTGCTATCCAAGAGCTTGAATATGGCTAAGCAAAAACGAGAGTTTACTCTTACTCTTTAGCTTAGTATTTTGTAAATTATAATTGTACAGATACATTTTATCTTGCTGATTTTTCCATTAATATTTTAACTTATTTTGTAGCCATTGTTTGGATTGTTTGCTAACTCTTGTGTGGCATATTTTGAGGAGCAACTTCTCACAACATCTAACAAGTGTTTGCAAGACCTTTGGCAAGTGTTGGGGGTTCAAATTGTCGTGAGCCCTTTCGAGTCTTATTTTGACCAAGTCGAGTTCACTAGAAGGTTGCCCATTTTCCTCTTTAAGCTGTGGGAATTTGGAGGAAACTCACACCTTGTTTCCCTTGCATAAATTTTGTGAGATCTTGTCACTACTTTCTCAAGAAAGGAGGTCTAGTGTCCAAGTTTCAAGCAATCATTGTGAGGACTCTTCTTGAAGTATAGTTGAGAACTTTGAAAGGCCCTCTTCCCATTGTAATATTAATAAAAGATCTAACTTGCTTGTGGGAACTTGGGATTTCTCCCATGGTATCCTATCTCCCCATTTAGAGGGAGGCTTCTCTTGGGTGGATTGACATTTGCATGGTTTAAACTTTCATACTTCATTCACTTACATGCATGCTTTAATTGGGAAAACACAACCTCACTATCACATTTCATTAAGTTAAAGTTTGTTACAATTTCATTTGAGCTTAGCATTTTCTTTCTCATTGTTGCTTGGAGCTACAAGTTTACACTTTACTTTGGGCAATTCATCATTTACATGCAAGCATTTTATATTCTTAACAAACTTTGATTCGTTTCCATTTACCTTGGTAAATTGTTTCATGAGTACTTGAATACATGCTTCAATTTTATGCTACATTGTTATCTTGAATATTGGAGCAATTTATTGTCATTGTCTATTTGAAACAAATTTTACTTTCAAGCAAACTACTTGTATCATTTTAATTCATTGATGAAACACATGCAACACTTGTAAGCTAATTTTATTCCTGCAATTGTAGTTATAATTGCAACTTATGTTGAACACCATCTTATTTTCAAGCATTGCAAATCAATTTCTTGAAGCATTTGCATGTTATCAGTATTTCAATTTGGGGAATTAACACAATTTGCATTTCATCTAGGCATTTAGTGTAGGAAGGCCCCAAGCCTCATTAAAATTTTACTTCCAACATAAGTTGGTTGAAGTAGACATCTTAGAGATCCTCTACTACTCTATTAACTTCTTATTGTGAGATCCATATCATTGGGCGAGGGTGAGGTCTGAGGATTGAAGAGTTAAATTTTAATCTTGTTGTAGAGCTAATTAATAAAATTACTTTACTTGTCTCTTGATGGTTTGAGTTTTCATATGCAAACTCTATTCCAAAAACAAGTAATGTAATCATTTTAAACACGTGTTTTCTTTTCGTGTCATAATTGCATATTGGTGTCTTGGTTTAACACTTCTTTTCTTTTACATTTCCAAGTTAATTACTAATTTTTGGGTTTTGGCAAGATATGTTTCACATGTTTTGATTTATAAAGTTGATTATCTCAAAAGCATTTTGTATCTTACATATCTTGTGTTAACAATTCTTATTTACATTTCAGGGTTACTTTGTTTCCTCTTTTGAGAGCATTGCATTTTACTTTGAGCAAATATATCTTTAATTGTTGAGAAAACTCCTTGTAAGGCATTGGTTTTATGGTTTTTTAATCATATTAATGATTGACATTGTTATTTCAAGTTGCTCACTTCATATTTGCCCATAAATCTTTAAAAGTAATCCATTTTCACTATAACACTCTCCTAGAAACTCACATCTTTTAACTTAACTTTTCATTAGGGACCACCCCCCTTAGCTAACCTAGGAGATAATTCAAACAGAGAGAGTAGGGATTAGTATGACAACCCCTTCTCTGAGTTCCCTGCCACCAACCACACCTTGTGGGGTTGAAGGCTTTCCTCACTGACTTGTAGGTAGGTGTAGGCGGCAGGGTCAACGGAACTCATTAAAAATATTAATTATTTTAATAACTCCTCATCTGGGTGGAATTTCTCCAAACGATTTCTGGGTTTTGGAGATCTCATGTGTTCTAACCCCTCCACAAAATCAAAGCTAGAGCACATCCGATGCTACCCAAAATCAACATTTCTCACCTCCAACTCTCCCTCTGATTCAATTTTCTCTTGCCGAACTTCGACCAGTGAGAAAACTGATCTTACTCGGGTAACTGAGTATCTGCCTCTGGTGTGTTCTCCAAGAGCCCATCAAGCCTCCAAGCCTCCTCTATAATCCTCTCGTTGATCAATCAACGACCCAAATTAGATCTTAATCAATGGCTAGGATCATATTGACTTGATCTCCACCTTCTTGTATAAGTTTCACCCATAGTTTAGATTAATACCCATTAATTATTTTAATTTCCTAAGTTTAGACTTAGGCTCCCATTAAAAATAATTAATTAGTTTAATAAAACTATCTCCGGGTGGAATTTCCCAAAACGATTTCTCGGTATTGGAGAAAGCATGTGTCTAAGCCTCCCTACAAAATTTGAGAATTAGAGCACATCTGATGCTACCATAAATCAACACATTCCAGGCCAAGACCCAAGGTGTGGGAAAGGGGAAGTGGCAAGCTAACCGTATGTGGATCTGATGGAGGGATGTGGACCTAGGTGGGAATATATGATGAATGGGGCAATAATGGATGGAAAGAGGGTAATATAAGCGGATAACAGAGCGAAACGACACAACCAAAATTAGGGTTTCTCGTGAAATACCATCCTTGGAACCAAGTGGTCAATAAAAGAGATCTCGCGGGACCAAAATCTAAGGTTAATTCCTAAAAGGGGTCTAGGGGACAGAAGCACAGACACAGCCCATTCTTTCCGTTAAATCCCCCGATTAATCACTTCCCTGAAGTGTCCATGATAAACGAGCTACAATACTCAATTTCCAAATGACAAGGCATACCTTTAGATTCAAGAGGACCACCTTCATATATATGATCATGGTAGATGGGCGAGGGACCACATGGCTAGTTCTGGTGGCAGAGAAATGGCACAATTAGCTAATTGATGGCTGGAAGGGGCTACTGGCTATCGGCTGAGGACCATCTCGGAGAAATTTTTCTCCCAAGGATATTACCAACAAAATGGTGGGTAAACAAAGCCCTCACCCCGACTTTGGGGTAATGTAGTGAGTGAAAAAACCTTGAAACTTATTCGCTGCTAAAAAGTAGGAATAATTAACCAAGTAAAAAAACACTCCAAGGTGTACTCGCTCGCTGATCAAGTCCCAATACCCTAGGTCTGTTACATGGCTTCTTTCATCATGCTAGTGACATTTATCCAAAATCGCCGTAGGGCTGTGGAATTTCAGTACAACAGAAAATGATAAGAAGAAGTAGAGTTGAAAAACTCTAGTAGTATGACGATCTTTGATCGTACAAGCAGCCTTTGGTACATCCTTGGGCATGGAGTCTTTAGATAATCTTCAGGTGCCACTCCAATGGTCAACACTGCCTGTGTTCTGGTGTCATAGACTAAAGGCTTCTCCTATAGGTTGAGCCAAGACTATCAACTCTGATACCTTTGTAATATTCCTAAATAAAAATGTTAAGTGATAATAGTGATAAAAAGCTCACAAGCAACCAAAACCCAAAAGCACAACAAAAATATCAACACAACCATGATTTACTCCAAAGAGGCTAAGCCATTTTATTATATGGAATGGTAGTAGTACAATGGGTAGGAACAAGTGCAGTTGGGCTTGCCAAAGGCAAGTTGGACAACCCTAGGTGATAAAGCAAGATGCTAAATGCTGGAAAATGATTCCTCTATGCTCTGCGCTGCCTAAAATTATGCATTGCTGGTTGGAATGAAATCCCTGTTTGAGGCGGTTACACTGCTCCAAAAATTCTGCCAAGTTAATCTTGGCCTCTCCTCAATAAACCCAGAAAGACCTGGAAATGGTTGGGCCAAATTCCAACCTTCTAAATTTGCCCCAATTTCCACCAACTCCTCCAGTTGCTGGATATTTCGGCCCACCTGGAAGTGTCACCTCTTAGCCCATGCGAATTAATGCTAAATGCTCGCAAAACTTCCTTCAAGCTACCCTGACAAATCCCAACTCCAATCAGCCCCGAGTGTGAATTCACCCAACTCCCATGTGTAGCCTAAAATTCCCTCTGCGCAAGCCTCCGAAGCTCCTTGAATGGTGAGAATGCTACAACCAAAGTCTCCACAAAAGTATGCTCCACCAACACTTGAAATCTTCAGCAAATAGTAGCCCAATGCTCTCTTGGAGTGCCCAACAAACGTTGCCTCAAACCCAACTCTCCCAGGCAATGCATACTCCCTTTTACTGCGCCTGATCAGCGATTATAATCCAACGAATTTCCCAAACAAACTACTGGAACGTCTCCCCCAAGTAGCCTAGTACTCCCCCTTGGGCTGGCACTCGATGTCCATCGGAGGTAGGTTGAGATTCTCGCATGAAAATCTTGTGTGCTGAACAACACTTGCAAACTTGGCTCAACAATGCAAGTGTGCTAGGTGAGTGTAAAATGTCAAATGTTCAAAAACCCCAAAATGATGCATCCTCCCCTTATTCATCCTTTAGCTCCTCCTTCACCATGTGGGCCCCATGGATCAACCCCACCTTGCCATTCTCCCTCCAAAAGTGCAAGTTTGCTTAAGGGGTGCGTATTCCCCTTTTGGGGTGGCACCCACCATCCATTATCACTTCAATTTCCCTCTTTCTCCTATGTTGGGACCCTCCTTAGCAATTTTAATCAAGTGGGGTCTTCCTAACCCACTTCTCCTTAAGCACCCAAAACATCAAATTTGACATGCCTTAGACAAAATTGCAAAACTGGTGTCGCTACTGGGTGAGATTAATTAGAGGGGATGTCACATCTTCATCCTCCATAGCAGACAATCACTTAACTATGGCAACCATCACACAAGATGATGTTAGGGGCACTCAGGATTTGATAGAAGAGCTTCCTATGAGATTTGAGCACGTCGACAACTCATATGAATAGGTGCTTGTGCAAAGGCATGCCCCAAAGGGTTTTGACTATGCATCCATGGGATGTGGGGATTACTATATTTCAGACGAGGATACAACCATCTAGTATCTAGGTTTAGTTGACATGAGTCGAGTGGATATTGGAAGCCAAGGTTGGCATTAGTATCCAGGTTGGGCTTTCCATCATATATCAGAGTTGCAGGATGCCTATGGCATTGATGGGGTGGTTAATCCAATGATTGAGTGCACACATTCCTTGACACTTCCACTAGAGTTCTGGTCAATGCATGTGGCGAGTTGGTTTGAAAAGAGAGTGTGCAGACTTCAGGAGATGTCATGGAACGTCATTTGTTTATAGGGTTTCAGGGTGGTCACTATGCTTTGGCAGTAGTTATTAAGATGGGATGGAATTGTTATGCCACTAGGCAGGGCATTGTATGTTGACAATGTTCTTCCATTGATGTATAGGGCACAAAAACCACCAAGGATCAACGCAACAGTGACACCCCCACTGGCACGTGAGGAGCTATGCCAGTCAGATTTATTAGGGCAATGTTGACGGTGTTGGACCCGCCAACATTCAGGGGATCTCCCCGGTATGAATTCCCAACTAGACTTCACACCGTTTGATGTAGGAGCCCCATCTGGTATGATGGCCTGGTTGCCATTATCTTACAGATATGCCTTAGCTCTTGCTTGTTAGCACATGAGAGTGGTATACTTAGTCTTCAAACAACGAGGTTCGTGTGCCTGGTGAGTGCTTACTGTAACTTGTGTCTAAGTTCTTTCACTGCGGAGGGAGAGGATGAGAGTGAGTCTCAAGTCAAAAGGGAATAGTCCCAACTCAGTAAGAGACACACAACACAACAGGACATGCGCAACTTCCGGCGGAATAGTCCACACGGATGCGATAGTCACAAACACAGAGTGAACAGAAAACACGTACAACACCCAACGGAATAGTCCACACAAGTGCGATGGTGGTTATAACAAGTTTACAAAGATGAATCTGTCGAGTGTCCGATGGAGTAGTCCACACGGGCGAGACAACGTTAACAACTGATACAACACATTCTCAACAACATATGCACTAAAACAACCGAAATAGTTCAACTATCTTAGTACAGGTTAAAGCAACATGCATTGCAAGCGTCCAAAGAATATTCTTACAAACAAATACAATACATGTGTGAAAACGTGCTGGCCTGTTAACAGGCCTCTGAATTAAGCGAAAGTTCCATGATACATCCTTACACCATACATCACTAACCCTGATAGCGGGGCATTGGAGCCACTGCTCGCTCCTCAAAGAAAAGACTACAAATTGTCAAGACTATGTCAGAGGAGCCAAGATGAAAAGTCCTTTGCACATACAAATGAGGGGTATATATAGCCAAGGGTGAATTTGACCCTTGTGATTCTTCGACTTCCCTCATGACTGTTTGACTTACATAACTCTTCAACTGACATGACTCTTCAACATTGCATGTGGGTCTCTTGGACTTCCATGTTACATTACATTGATTACAGTAGTATGGCCTACAATAGTGATGTGGCCAAGACGAATCATGACATGACTGGACATGACAATGCTGGTATGTTCATGCTGATGGTGGTATCCATGTCGAGCTACAGTGCTGCTGAATGATGAGTGTGCTATTGGTGTATCGTAACTTCACCTCCGCATGACAAGGTGTGCGGAGTCTTCGATGGTCTTGGAGTTCGCTTGATGTTGCACGTGCATGTTTCCCCTTCACTGGTACTTGGCATGCTTAATGTGTCCATCTGTTCGCGAACATGTCTCCTAGCGTGCTGTCCTTGTTTATCCCGTTCTTCGTCATGCCATGTCTCATTCATGTACCTATCTCTGCAATTTCTCATGACGAGACGACTTCAAATCCAGAAATCCCCTAGTTTACCATGATGCATCATCTTTTGTTTTCGGGTGTAGGTGACCGGGAGAGAGGACAAGGTTCTGAAACTGCGTGTTGAGCACTACGTGTCAACTACCTATAGCAGTACACCCCCTTTTTCGCAAAAGGGATAGCGCTTGATTGATATGTCCATGCCATTCGATTGTCATCATCAGCCTGATCATGTTATGTTGTAAACCCAGTCTGCATGTGTAAATTGTAAATAATCTTAGCAGATCTGTGTCATGTATGTATTTGCCTAGGTAAACCTAATCTTCTAGTGATGATCTACATTTCGGAAAGTTTTTTGTCTCACAGATCCATGATCGGCAGAGTTTTCCTTCAGCCTAACCCCAAAGCCAGAATGGATTTGTCATTAGAATCTTATGGGAATCCTAGTGTGCTAGGTCGAGTCTATGTAAAAGTAATTTGGAAATAATCCTAACTATTTGGTTAGGTTATTACAAATTGCTTGATCTGCTAGCTTATATTTGTGTCGCAGAACTGGGTGGTCTATGAGGGTTTATGTCAAATGGGTTTTCCCCCCTTGAGATGTAAAAATGTAAAAATCAGATGTAAAGTGTGTTGAGGGTTAGAAAATGTTTTATCCCCTGATAAGTCCTAGGTCCTAGGTGATTTTTCCAAAGGCTAAGTTCGAGGGTCCAATAAAAATATAATAAAAATATATAATAAATAAAAATAAAAAATAAAAAATTAATACTTTTTTATAAAATAAAATAAAATAATAAAATAATAATAAGTCCAAAGTTTTGAGGAAATAAATGCAAAATTTTAATTTTTAATATATTAAAATGCATTTAAAATTTCGATGGATGAGATTAAAAGAGATTTTGATTTTCATCGACGGTCGAGATCACTTTGACATGGATCACTTGAACTAGCTGTTGGGAAATTTTCCTTTAAATAGGGTGTCAGGGGTCATTTGAGATCATTCCATCTGTGAGTCTTGTGCTAAAGAAAGCTCTCTTGTAGTCATTTTTCATGTGTAATAAAAAAAGACTTTGGGGTTGAAATCTTGCTGGTGTTACTCTTCTGGAAATGCTGTAAGATGTTTTATCTCTCTGCATGATTTGTAATTTCAGCCATTGATGATAGCTTTATGAAGAGTGATTTTAAACACATGTATCTTGTTTAATTGCTAGGGTTTGAATGGTAGTTAGATCTCTGGGTATGATGGTAGGTATTTCCATTAGATCTGGATTTTAGTATCGTTTTCTCCCTCTTTGTTAATGGTTGAAGTGAGCTGTGCAGGAAAACCTTTATTTTGAAGATTAACGAGCGTTTGGGGAAGTTCTCGGCTGAACCAGCCAACTCCCGAAAAAGCATTTTCTAAAGAGCCCAACTAGTTTTGATCTCGGGATTATCATTTTAATTTTTCTTGTGAATGCATGAAGGGTTTTCTGAAGCATCTCATGTTAAATTTAAAATTCTGAAAATATTTCTGTGGCATACTGACAGATTTGGCTATTTAGAGCCTTTAAACTGTGAATACTGTAATTATTTAGCTGGTTTTAGGGTTTTTAGTTTTGTTTCTTGCACATTTTGTTTTTGGGTGTTTGTTTTTGTCATTACAGGTTGCAGATCTGAAGGTCAGATTCAATCTTGAAGCCAGATCTAGGCCTTGGAGGGTAATATCTGGCCTCAGAGTCAACTCTTGCAGGGGTTTCTGAAGAAATTCGAGGTTTTCCAAGCCATTTGTTTGCTGAGGTTTCATTTTCGCAGGAAAATTTTCGAAATTTTTTAAGGGTGTACACTGGCCATCCACGCGTAGTCAACCATCACCTCAGCTATCCATCTACGACTCCTTCCGCATCCCTCAAAACCAGCGTTTGGCAGGCGCATGATTTTGTAGTCCAGAGGTCTTTCAAGTATTTTCTCGCAAAAAGTATTGAGGGTTTTTCTTCAAATAAATTTGAAGCCATAGGTTTCGACATTTTAATTAAGATTATTTGTCAGTTGCTTGGATTTTTTTTCGAATTTTTCTGTTCTTGGCGTTGAAAATTTCGATTTTTGTTGGGGGTTCCTAGAGATTTCAGATCCTTTTCTCCTGCGTATCTCTTTTCTCCACCAAAATCCATTCGCTCTCCTGCAGCCATTGCTGGCAAACCCTTACTCCATAAGCTCCCTCCTCATTCCTTACCCCGCAGCATTCATATCCCTCGACCTTCCCATTTTTTGCTGCCTGTCGAGCTATCATTGCTGCCATTCATTTACATGCTGCCCATCCACACATCCACATACTCCTCCACCTGCGTGCTGCTCATCCTTATTCGCATTCGTTCCAGCTCCTTTCTCCATGGCCCTAGCTCGATTTGTTGCCATACTTGCAAATCCAATCCCTCTGGGACTTTGCCTGAGCCTCAAATCCATGCAGCAGTTTGTAACACCTTCACGCAACACCTGCAAATGCATTGCCCACGTCCCACTCCTCAGCAAGTCCCCTATCCATTTAATGCCTCCTGCGTGAGCATATCCCTCTCCCATCTGAAGTCTTAACCTAACCTGCGGCCTCCTCTCCATGCTGCCGTCTATCCTGCTCTTCTCATTGCACGTCCAACTCTCCTTTGCTCCCTGCATCGTCATTGTTCTCTGGCTGGTAGACTTGCGTACACAACAACGACAAAAAGCATTTGATATTTTTCCTTATTCTACTTTGTATGAATTAGGGTTGGCATATGCATTTTTTTAGGTTTCATTATTTTTTTTTAAGTTAGGTTAGGAAACTCTTTTATTTAGTTTAATTTAGAATTTTATTTAAGCTTTGTTTAGTTTAGGATTTAGATAGATTTTCATTTTCATTGTCTTCTAGTCAGGTTCTATATATATATATATTTTAGTCTATCACTTTATGTTTTGTGGATACATCATTTGTAATATAGAAAAAATAAAAAAAAATAAAAAATCATAAAAAAGCATAAAAAGTTCCTTTTAAGTTTTTTTAGTCTTGTTTTAGTTTTTAGAATTTAGTCTTCTTTTCTTTGTGATATTGGTTTATATTTTAATCATTTAAAATATGAAAAAAAAAATAAAAATATTTAATATATATATATATATTATATATATATTTTGAAAAAAGACTAATTAAAAATTTGAAAATTCCTTTTTGATGTCTTTTTTCTGTTGTGGGATTAATATTTGTCATTTTTATATAGTTAAATACACTTAATTTTTACCTGAAGATTAGCTATCTGAAAGTGATGAATCATTTTATGAACTGGTTAGCATTTGAATTTCATGGTTTAATAATGAATTTTAATCCTTTGAAGTTTAATTGCTAGAGCTCTGTGCATCTTTTGAATATCTTACATTTGGTGAAATCAATCATTGCTTGGATTATATAATGCTCATTACATGTTAGATATTTTGTAAATATTTTCAAGCAATCATTAAATTACTTCATAAGCAGCAACAGCTAATTACTTGGTTTTCAATAAATCCATAAGGCACTGGTCTTAAGCATTTAAATATCTAATCAAAATCCAAAATCGATCAAGTGCTTGTATCCCCCTGCCGTGTCTCCCAAGCTAGCTGATTCCCAATTGGTCTTGACTCTTCCTCTGTCCCATAGGGTCTACCCCCCTTAGCCTGCTATAGGGAGACAACTTAAACGGAGAGATCGGGGATCAGGGTGACAGCCCCCGATCTAAGCGTTGTCGCGCTGCCTAGACAATCTGCACAACAACACTGCGCAGAGCACATTTTAGTGCGACACTTGAGATAGATCATTGACCGACCGTGACGACACTTCCGTGACATTGCATACGACTTTGTGTGTGAGTGCGACAAATGTTTACATAGCGAACACAACTTGTACACATAAAAACGAGCTTTGAACATAGTCAGAACAAGACCTCAAGCATGAAATTGCTACCGACATCCTAAAAGACGATCGATGAACGGTCAAGCAAAGAGGGTGTTAAGACTCGACACGAGTTCATGCGGTGAGCGAGAGTGTTTGCAATCAAGGAAAAAACCAAGGAAGGCTACGAAATTGGATGCAGGCCAAAATTTTGGAGGGTGTTGCAGCCGCTACAACACTTGACGACACACTGGTTGAATACCAGCTTCTCTGTTTCGATTGATTGACAACATAGGGCCTTGGTTTATCAGGGAGTATTGAATTGTTGTGCGGGTTACTTCGGTTTCCCCACTTACCCCATGGACAAACATGGTTCACCTTTTGCCAACTCAGTCGAACACAACAACAAGTTTCAGTTTGATCACATTGTTTCAAAATCGGGAAGGGTAGCTTGGCTTGGGAGTTTAAAATTTTAAGAGTATAAGTTTTCATCTCTGGTGTTGCTCCACTGCTAGCAGGCTTGGACAGTGCCCTGGCGGAGTCACGCAGGAACAGAGACATTGCTCCACTGCCAGTGAGCCTGGTCACTACCCAGGTGGAGTTGCATGCTTCATCTCTCTGCGCAGGAAGTTTTTCTCTTCTTTCACCTTTATATTTTTTGAAAAGAGGACTATGCATAGACACTTATTTGTTTTTGGGACAGAAGAGGGATCCCGACTTGAGAGTAGAAGAGGTTGTTCCTCCAGAGAAGCATGTAAGACCTTTGATTTAGGTTTGCTCGTTTAGATTTTCCCCTTCTCAGTTTCCACTGGTTGGATGAGCTTGAACACACAGAGCAAAAGACTGAGTATAGGCATGGGGTTTCTCAGTGTGGACACAGGTTTATGGTTGGACCAAAGCTCCCCTTACAAACGACTCGTATTTTCCATCAAGACATCATCGACCGAAGGTTATAACCAAGCACAAAGACGGACACAGGACTGGCCAAGTACTGCAGTGTCACAAGACTCTTTGGATCTCAACCACATACTCATTCAAGAGCCAGAACTTAGTAGAGGGCAACACTTATTTGTTGATTTGGCGTAGCATCAGATGTGCTCTAGCCATGAAAATTGGTGGAGAGGCTAAAGCACATGAGATCTCCAAGACCCAGAAATGGTTTGGACAGATTGTATCTGGTTTAGGAGATATTAAAATAATTAATATTTTTAATGGAGTTCCTAAGTCTAAACTTAGAAAAAATAAAATATTAATGGGTATTAATAGAAAACTGGGTTAGATGGTTCCAAAGTCATGGGTCAAGCCAAATCTAATCTTAGTTGTTGATTAGAGCTTTAATCTCGACCGTTGAAGGACCAACGAGAAAAGTATAAGAAGAGGCTTGAGGGTCAGTTGGAAAAAACACCAAAGTGATCAGTCATTCATTTTGCTAGAACGAGGTTGGTAAGAAAAGTTGAATTATTGATCAGCAGCGAGGGGCAGTGAGTACGAGGCAGAGAGGTAGAGACATTACTGAGAGACCAACATAGAAGTAGAGAGAGTGAGAGCAACATCCAGTCCAGGCTATGCAGAGCCCAACAAAGACAACGCAGAGGCCAGAAGGACTGCGTCATCCAAGCAGAGGCTGCTGGAATGACACAGAGGGTCCCAGAGGCTGCATAGTGCCTCAGAGGGCTGACACAGAGGGTCCCGGGGCTGACGCAGAGGCCAGAAGGGCCAACGTTGAGCTTCAACTGTGCCGGAGAGGGTTTCGTGGGACAGGTTTTCTGAATACTTGTTTCCGGATATAGAGGTATTGTTGCCGTGTATTTTTCTCTATCGGGTGAGCCGGTTAAGCACCTAGTTGTACTCAGAAAGATTGCATAATAATATAACCCTTAGAATAGCTGCACCGATTTTCTCGCATTGGGTTTTTCCGAGGACATTTGTCCAAAAATAACGGTGTCACTTGTGTGCTTGTTTTCTTTCAATTGATGATCTGTAGATGTTGTGACTGTATTGTGTTTATTTCGGTATTTAAATGTCTTAAATAACTTGTTCAGAATTTACAAGTAGAAGAAATAAACCAACAGAATACATGTTACTTTTCTAACGTATAGACTTAGAAAATTGAACATGGTATCAGAGCGTGGTTACAGATCACAGGAGCGCTAAAGGCATCAATTGAGCAGAGCATTTGCAACAAAATTCGCTGTCCCGAGTGACAATAGCTGATCCTTACAGAAGCGACAGAGGAAGGGTTGACACAGAGGGACCGCGTCATCAGTCTGGGCCTGAGAGAGGCCAGCGTAGAGGCTGAGGAGGGCAGAGAGAGGCTCATGTAGAGCCACACAGAGGCCAGGAGGGCTGACACAATGGGCTGAGGGAGCTATTTTGCCAGTGCCGAGATTGCGCAGAGCCAAGAGGCTCAATCCTTCAGTTGCTGGGACGAAGGAAGCTGTGGGTAGTTTGCGGGAGCAAAGTTTATGGGGTACTATGGTTAGAACAATACCTAATAGTGCAAGACCAAGGTAGAGGGAGTTGCTGCTGAGGCAGATTTCTAGCCAAGGAATTCGGATTAGTGTTGCGTTGCACAAAAGATCAGAGAGGAGCAACTTGACAGTTGGCAAAACAATTTCTAGGAGGGAAATCGGGACTCAGAGGGAGTCCAAAAGAGAACTTCCAGACGGGATGTAGAGAGACTCGGAGGAGTCAAACCGAGAACTTCCAGACGGGAAGTAGAGAGACTTAGCAGGAGTGGAACCGAGAACTTCCAGGCGGGAAGTAGAGACACTCGGAGGAGTCGACAAAAGAGCAACGAGATGGCCGTGAATGGGCTGAGAGATTAGGACAGGTTGGATGGAGCGTCCAACGTTGTGGTCTGGAAGGCCAGGATCTTGTCCATTCTAGACAGACATCGTATCAAGGGCTTTGCCTTGAGAGTGATGGCTATCCCAGTTGACCCGTTAGCTAATGAAAGGTACGAGGAGGCAATGGCTAAGGCAAAGTGCATCATCCTTGATGGGGTCAAGGATCATGTAGTCCCACATATTGTCGAGAAGGAAACGACAAAGGAGATGTGGGACACTTTGAAGACATTGTACCAACATACTTCCGTGCAGAGGAAGATGCTCCTGGAGAATCAACTAAGGTCATACCAGATGCAGAAGGGAGAGCAGATAGATCTCTTCCTCGGTCGGTTGAAGGAAATCTGTGACCAAATAACTTCCATAGGGGCCACGTTGGATTAGGAGTTGATGGTGAGGACCTCACTTAACGCAGTCTCTGAGGAGTGGGAGACATTTGTCCAAAGCATACTGGGCAGGGCGAGTCTTCCATATTGGGAAGAACTGTGGGCGGCTCTTCGTTAAGAAGAGATCAGACGACTGACCAAGACGGGAAGTAGCAACAAAGGGATCAGGATCAAGAAGGAAGAGGAAGAGGAAGTGGCTCTGGCATCTGCAGGAAAGCAGGAGAAGAGGAAGAAGAAGGACCTCTCCAAGGTCAAGTGCTTCCACTGTGGGAACTGGGTCACTATGGAAACCAATGTCCGATGAAGAAGAGTAAAGAAGAGGTTTTTCACTAGAAGGTAGCGCCAGCGAGGGCAGAGAAAGAGGTTGAGGATGATGACGATTGTGCCATGAGTGCTCATGTGCCACTCGAGAAGAAGTGGGGAGACATCGAGTTGTAGTCAGAAGGACTATAGGCAATGAGGGGTAGGATCCTTAGGGTACCCAATCTCTTGGATTATACTTTGCTACAGGAGCGCCGAATAGGAGTAGCAGGACTGGCAGATGTTGATAGAGACGGATGCGGATGAAGTGGCTGAAAATGCTACAGTGCAGAAGTCCCTGGGTAGCGCGACACTAGCAGGTTGCAACAGTGCAAGGGGCACGGGAGTTGTACCAGTGCAGGTGGCACAGAGAGGTGTGCAACGATGTGAGATGTAGGAACTTATTGCAGCAGCGCAGAGGTCTATAGAGGGAGCACTTGTGAGCGGCAGAGGGAGCTTCAACATCGAGAGTGTTTCTAGCCCGACAGGGATGTTAGAAGTTGGGTGGGTCAGTCACTTACTTCTCAATAACTGAGTTGTAGTGCAGTAGTTGTTAGCAGTAGCACGATGCAACATGATGGGAGGGGGTTACAGTGCAGATGCAGTGCTGGGAGGATGGACCAGTAGCAACACGGATGCAGAGGGAGTTGCCATATAGATGCAGCAGTGGCAGGGCCATGGGCAGCAGTGTAGAGGATGCTGGGCGGGGAGGCCTAGCATTAGCACAGGTACCGGTGCCGTATAGGCAGAGTGATGCTCAATATGGAGTATTACTAGAGCACAATCCTCGTTAAGAGGGAGTGTTGATTTGGGGTAGCATCGGATATGCTTTAGCCATGAAAATTGGTGGAGAGGCTAAAGCACATGAGATCTCCAAGAGCCAAAAATGGTTTGGACATATTGTACCCGGTTTCGGAGATATTAAAATAATTAATATTTTTAGTGGAGTTCCTAAGTCTAAACTTAGGAAAAATAAAATATTAATGGGTATTAATATAAAACTGGGTTAGAAGGTTCCAAAAGTCATGGATCGAGCCTAATCTAATCTTAGCAGTTGATTAGAGATTTAATCTCGGCCGTTGAAGGACCAATGAGAAAAATATAAGAAGAGGCTTGAGGGTCAGTTGGAGAACACAACAGAGTGATCAGTCATTCATTTTGCTAGAGCGAGGTTGCTAAGCAAAGTTGAATCAATAATCAACAGTGAGGGGCAGTGAGTATGAGGCAGAGAGGCAGAGACAGTACTAAGGCACTAGCGCAGAAGTAGAGAGAGCGAGAGCAGCATCTAGTCCAAGCTGTGCAGAGCCCAGTAGAGAGCGCAAAGGCTAGAGGGACTGCGTCATCCATGCAAAGGCTGTTGGAGTGACGCAGAGGGTCCTAGAGGTTGCATAGTGCCTCAGAGGGCTGACACAGAGGGTCCTGGGGCTGATGTAGGTCAGTAGGAGGCTGACGCAGGGGCCATAATGGCCAACGCTGAGCTTCAGTTGTGCCGGAGAGGGTTTCGTGGGACATTTTTTCTGAATACTTGTTTCCGGATATAGAGGTATTGTTGCCGTGTATTTTTCTTTGTCAGGTGAGCTGGTTAGGCACCTAGTTGTACTCAGAAAGACTGCATAATATAACCCTCAGAATAGCTGCATCGGTTTTCCCGCATTGGGTTTTGCCGAGGACATTTGTCCAAAACTAACGGTGTCACTTGTCTACTTGTTTCGTTTCAGTTGATGATTTGTAGATGTTGTGTCTGTATTGTGTTTATTTCAGTATTTAAATGTCTTAAATAACTTGTTCGGAATTTACAAGTATAAGAAATAAACTAGCAGAATAAAGATTAGTATTCTAATGGATAGGCTTAGAAAATTGAATATTATTGACAAAACCGAAAATAGCATGATGTTAAGCAAACAAAAGAAAGTGAAGCAAAAATAGCAAAGTAAAGTGAAAAGGCAACAAGCAGTAAACAAACTATGTACATTGCGTGGGCGCGGCCCCAACTTACTGAAAGAAGTGCTTTAAATCTTGGCCGTTGACAGGAAGATTGTCAATCCTCCCATCAAATGATTGCATACGGTATGTGTGTGGGCCAAGCTTTTCTTGGATAGTGTATGGATCAATCCACAGGGACTGGGACTTCATATGTTTGCCTTTGTCTTCGTGGGGTTTGTCCCATTTCAAAACTAAGTCACCTACATCGAAGTTAGCGTTCCTTACAGACTTCTTGTCGAAACATCTCTTGATATGGTTCTAGTGGAGTGTGAATTTTTCTTTTTCTTTCATACTTTCTTCGTACAACTTGTGAAGTGTATCCATCCTACGCTGAACTAGCAGACAACGCTTGCCTTGGGATTCTTGGGACCATTGGAGCGTAGGCAAGTAGATGTTTGGCGGAAGGATGGCTTCTTTCCCATAAACCAGGAAGTATGGCGAAGTGTTCATAGAGGGCTTGGGTGTTACACGATTAGCCCATAAAGCATTCGTCAAAGCAGAGTGCCAGGTTCGTTGTTCAGAGTAAATGGTTTTTATGATAATGCGGTAAGGTTTTTATTTGTAGATTCTGCGAGACCATTTCCCTGCAGGTAGTAGTTAGATGAGTGTTTGAGCACGATATCTTATTGCAATGCAAAATCATAAAGATTTAAAGACGAGAAGTAAGTTGCATTGTCAAAAACAAGTGATACTGGAACGCCAAATCATGAGATGATGTTCTGTTGAAGGAAGCTGATGACTCCCTGGTCATTCACTTGCTTAAGCGGAACTGCTTCTATCCACCGTGTGAAGTAATTTGTAGCTGTCAGGATGTAGTGGTGTTGTTTCAACAAATGTGGGAAGATTTTCCCAATGATGTCTAAGCTCCATTGTTGTAATGGTTCAGTCACTACAATAGGGTGCAGTGGGGTTGCTGACCTTCGTGTTCTGCTAGTGCATCGCTGATAGACTAGGCACTTGCGGGGATATAGGCAAGGGCATCCTTAAATAATGTGGGCCAGTAGAAACCAGCTCACATGACTTTTTGTGTAGTGGTATTTCCCGTGAAGTGGCCCTCGACTAGTCTGCCATACAGATCATGCAAGACCTCTGAATCATGTGCCTCCAGGCACCTGAGCAAAATTTCATTGCTGTGCTTTCTGTAAAGCACTTCATGCACCAACTGATACGGTAATGATTTGAGGCGAAGTGCCCTCTTCTGTCTCATGGAGAAGTGAGAGGGTATGGTGCCATGCTCAAGGTATTGACGCACATCTTTGTAACAAGAGTTTCCGCATGAAGTGGGTGGTGCTCACTCTACGTTGTACATCTCAATTTCTTGCTCCCAACCAACGAGCTCTTCTTCTTCCTCTTGTGCATGGATTGCTTCAGCTTGTAGTCTGCAGAGACCATGACCCTTGACAGTATGAATTGGCTAGATGTCAAGATCATATTCTTGCAAGCCTGTCATCCAGTTCACACGTCTTTCACCCAACTCTTGCTATACAAGCAGTGACCTGACTGCTGGATGTGGCACAAAGACTATACAATGGTCCTTTAGTAAGTAGGGTTTGAAGTGTTTCACCGTTTTGTATACTGTGTATGCTTGTTTGTCAATGACAGGGTAGTTGAGTTCGGGTCCCTGCATGCTTGCGCTCATGAAGGAGATCAGACGTTCGTTGTTCAGCTCATCCTTCTGAGTACTGCAACAAGCGAATTGTCAGAGGTGAAGGTGTATAGCGCGAAAGCCTTATTAAAGTCTGGGCTGTAAAGTGCAGGCGCATCTGCTATAGCCTGCTTGATACATGTGAATGCATTCTTTTCCTTCTTACCCCACTTGTACACTGCATCCTTCTTGATCATGTCTTCAATAGGTTTCGTTCTCTGCGCATAATCCGGGATGAACTTCCGAAGGAATTTTATCCTTCCCAAGAAGGATTGCATGGGTTTCTTGTTGGCTAGGTGACGAATCTGTGTAATCGTCCGAACTCGGTCTGGATCATCCTTGATCCCACTTTTGGCAATGATGTGCCTGAGGAGGTTCCCCTCAGACATCGCAAATACGCTTTTCTTGCGATTCAAGGATATCTCGTATTTTCGGCATCGCTCGAATATCTTCTTCAGATGGTGTATGTGGTCTGACCGTTTTCTAGAAAAGACAGTCACATCATCAAGGTACACTACTATGCTTTGTCTGATAAGTCCATAGAAGGCGATGTCCATGGCGCGCTGAACGGTTGCACCTATGTTCACAAGCCCAAATTGCATTCTCATGTAGGCGAACCTACCCCACTTGGTACGAAAGTTAGTTTTCAATCTATCAGGTTCCGTTACCAAAACCTGGTTGTATCTCGAAAAATCATTGAGCAAGGAAAACATTTCTGCTCTAGATACTATCTGTAAAATATGTTCCATGGACGACACGGGGTAGTTATCTTTGTTCCAGGCGCGGTTCAAGTTTCAGAAATCAATGCATAAGCAGATCTCCCCGAACTTCTTATGTAAAAGAACTAAGTTAGAAACCCACGTAGAATGACGAACTTTGTAAATGATCCGTGCATCCAACAACTTAGTCAATTCTTTCTTTATGAGGGGTTTAAGTGACGAATGTACTTTTCTCAACTTCTGCTGAAATGGCTTGACCCCTTCTTTGATTGGAATCGCATGTTGGATTATTCGAGTGTCGTATGTTTTCAGATCATCTTATGTTCATGCGAACACATCCCGGTACTTCTTGAACAAGTGGACAAAGGCTTGCCGCTCCTATAGTGTGCAACACTTACCGAGATTGACTAACTTCGGATCTTGTTCTGTTCCCAAGTTGATCTGTTCGTGCATCATGGTGGAACTGTGGGTTTTGTTGTTCCTCGGTCCTTGAAAGCGGTTTTGCAAGTCATAGAGCTTTTCGAGAGATATCACACCCTTGGGGATGAGGTTTCCTTTCATGTCCTCAGCGGCAGCTTGCAAAGACTACTCGTGCTCATCTTCATCAATTGTTGCGTCCTTAAAGACATCAATGTTGGCCATGAAGTGTAGTATTTGTTGATCATTGTCAAAAACGCGTAGATTAGTTATGTTATCGGGGATAGAAGGCTTATACAAAATTTCAACAGTAAACCTATCCCTAAGCGGTGTCATCCTAGTAGCTGCGTTAGCTAAGGCATCGAAAACTACATTACACATTCTTGGCACAACAATGATATTGAAAGCTTGGAAGTTAGAGATCAGTCACCATACCTCTTGTTGATAACTTTTGAAATGAGGTGACAAACAATGTATGGTGTTACGTGCCTGCCGTACCACTATTTCTGAATCACCTACCACTTTGAGCGCAACAACATTGAGGCTAATGGCTTTATGGAAGCCCAAAATGAGTGCTTCATATTCAACAGTGTTGTTCGTGTGGTCGAACTCCAAGTGGCTTGAGATCAAGTGTTTCCTGTGCTTTGGGTCGTTCAAGACACACCCGACTCTAGAGCCATTCTGTGTCTTTGATCCATCAAAATAAATGGTCCACAACTCGTCTGTACACAGACCACTTGATGCGCTAGTACTACTACTGCTACTGCTACTAGTATTACAATGTACTGTACATATTTCATTTTCATTAGTTGGATAAGGAAGGACACCCAACTGCGTGTCTGGCGGGGTTGGAGATGGCTATGCGAGATAACACCCCAGCTATGTTTTCAAGAGGCAGTTTCCGAACACGAGTTCCGCGAAAGAAAACGGTTCGTTCTCACCATTGATGGGAGTGACATTATGTTTCATGTATCTCTCGGATAACACCCAGATTTGATTGCTTTTGCCTTGGTACGAAGGCTATAAGTGCGAACAGTCTATGGCAAAGTATCCATTCAACTTGCTGGACTAGTCTCTGCTAAGCCATATGCTTTCGTTATGTCCAGAATGACAATGCTGATGCACTGGTGAACTTGGCCGTTATGAGATAATCGAATGATCACATCCCGAAGTTCACCAATGGCTGGTACGCATGTTCGATCTAGTTGGATGATTTGCGCAAATGTCTTGCTCCATTGCGCATTGATCCCCTTGACAATGGAGAGTGGCATGACGTTAGCTGATGCGCCAGAGTCAACCAAACAGTTGTGAACATTGCAGTTAAAAATTTCAAATGAGAGCAAGAACGAAGAGCAAACAGAGTTTGCTTCATCCATCCGTGTGTGTTGAGCATAGTTGTGAGTGAACCAGGAGATGTGCTTGCTCCCTTGCTAGTAGAGGCTGTGCTGTCTACAAATGTTTGCCCCAATGCGCGCATCAGAATATCCCACTGACCCTTGAGCTTAGCTAACTTGAACAAAGAGATGTTTGCACGGGTTTTCTTCATATCTTCCACAATATTGTAGTCAAGAGTGGGTAAACTCACTGAGGTGTCTGGGGTTAGACTCATGCTTGTACTGTTCAACAGAGTGTTCTGAAGTTTACTGCTCATGGACATACTCTTGTTTGCAACTTTTCCCGGTCTTGCTTTGTGCTTTGTGCTTTGGGACGGCCGGTGGATCAACCTTCCTCAATAGTTCAAGCTTTTCTTGCACCCCCCCAACAGTAGGGGGAGCCCCTTGACATCTGAGATTGTATCGACCACTTTGCTTTGGGGGTTGCTTCTCGGTGTTCGTTTTTTGTGTTGCGTGCGAGCATTGGTACATGTTGATCACCTGCCCAGTACCTGGTGCCTCATCAGATGCAACATCTTCTTCATCATCTTCGTCTTCAGGTTGAAACTGCGCATTGTTTACCACAGTTGTCAAACTGTTGCACACTGAGTCCACAACTCGTTTCCATTCCGGACAAGTCCCTTTTGAGTGACGGTCTTCATGGAATGAGAAAAACTTGGAGTTTGCACACATTTTCGTTTGGAAAACTGCGCTGGAGCTCTGCACAGTTTTAGTCGGGAAGCTGTTGCTGCCTGATGACATGCTCCTCTTCTTTTGTTCGGGAGGCTGGATGCTAGCAGATGTCTCGACCGTTCGTTGCTTTAGCTTAGACACCTTTGTTGTCAAGTTCTTGACAAGACGAGTAAGGGTTTCAATGTCACTTGCTTCCTTGTCTTTCCCCTTACTTGCAACAGCCTGGGGCTTCCTGCTCGCATCTTTGGAGTATTTTGTTGGTTCGTCATCCTTGATGACTCGAATACTGGTTTCGAGTCATCAAGTAATGTTGGTTTCGCAGCTCGCTTGATGAACTGTGCAATACTCGTTGGTAGTGCAGACGTGTAATAGTAGACAGTGATGGAGTCATGAGGTTTCGTGTCTGCTGCAAACTTGTTTAAGATGCGTAGAAACCTCCGATTAAAGTCCTTCACTTTCTCTTTCGACTCCATCTTGAGACTGCCCAACTCTTTGAGTAACATGGCAGGGGTCATGTCATCAACAATTTTTTACAAAAACATTCTTTTGAACATGCCTCAGTTTTGGATGGAGTTGATAGCAAGGCTGTGATACCATGCCACTGCTCGGCCATCCAAGGTACATAGAAACAATTTGTATGCAACGTCGTCGTACCGTACCTCGAGTGTTTGAAGTTGTAGGTAGAAGTTTTCCAAGTGGTCTTCTGCCTTCACTGTTTTGTCAGGGTCATACTTTTTCAACATCCTCTTCGAATGCTTTGGCATCCTGTGCAAAAGCACCCGAGAGAGCCAATGGTCCCTGAGTCATCCATTCTAAGTTTTGGTCAGCCATGTCTCCTTCTTCTTCGTCCTCCTCTTCTTCTTTAGAATCTGATGGTTCCGCCTCTGAGTCGGTTGGTTCGTCTCTGCCTCCACCTCCTCCACTGCCTTCCCCTCCATCTCCTGAACCAGAGCCTAAGCCTAAGATCACGAGGGTGTCCTGTTCTCCCTGTGGGAAGACTGGAGTTTCCTCTCCATTCTCAACAGGTTCTGGCAGACCTTCAAGAGTGGCTAGAACTGCTTCTTCCACTGATAAGACAACAACTCCTGTGGGAGTGGTCTTTGGCTTCTTTGATGCGTATGGAAGATCTTGTATTCCTTGGATCAGTCTGACTGCTTTGGCAAACTAACGGGTGATGGGACGAACAGAGCGGAGGTGCTGATACGAAATTTCCTGTTCACGTCTGGGAGGTGAGGAGTAACCAACTTCAGAGTTGCGCGTAGGTGAGAGGGAGTGCGAGTTACTGCCTTGACCAGATGATTGACGAGTGGGGGTGAGAGGACATTCAACCATAAACAACTGGTGGCCCTCCTTTTAGTGCCAGAATGTTGATGGTGCTGGATCCACCAACATTCAGGGGATCTGCCCAGTATGAAGTCCCAACTAGACCTCACACCGTTTGGTGTAGGAATCCCATCCGATATGTTGACTCGGTTGCCATTATCTTAAAGATATGCCTTAGCTCTTGCTTGTCAGCACATGAGAGTGGTATACTTAGTCTTCAAACAATGAAGTTCGTGTCCCTGGTGAGTGCTTAGTGTAACTTGTGTCTAAGTTCTTTCATTGTAGAGGGAGAGGGTGAGAGTAAGTCTCAAGTCGAAAGGGAATAGTCCAAACTCAGTTAGAGGCACACAACACAGCAGGACATGTGCAGCTTCCGGCGGAGTAGTCCACACGGATGCAACAGTCACAAACACAGTGAACAGATAACACATACAACACCCAGCGGAATAGTCCACATTAGTGCGATGGTCGTTATAACAAGTTTACAAGGACGAATATGTCGAGTGTTCGACAGAGTAGTCCACACGAGCGAGACAACGTTAACAATTGATACCACACATTTCCAACCACATATGCACTAAAACAACCGAAATAGTTCAACTATCTTATTACAGGTTAAAGCAACATGCATTACAAGCGTCCAAAAAATAGTTTTACAAACAAATACAATACATGTGTGAAAACGTGCTGGCTTGTTAACAGGCTTCTGAATTAAGTGAAAGTTCCAAGACACATTCGTACACCACATATCACTAACCTCGATAATGGGGTGTTGGAGCCACTGCTCGCTCCTCAAAGAAAAGACTACAAACTTTCAAGGCTATGTCGGAGGAGCCAAGGTGAAAAGTCCTTTGCATGTACAAATGAGGGGTTTATATAGCCAAGGGTGAACTTGACCCTCGTGACTCTTTGACTTCCCTCATGACTGTTTGACTGACATGACTCTTCAACCGACATGACTCTTCAACTTCACATGTGGGTCTCTTGGACTTCCACATTACATTACATTGATTACAGTGGTATGGCCCACAATAGTGATGTGGCCGAGACGACTCATGACATGATTCGACATGACAATGCTGGTATGCTCACGCTGATGGTGGTGTCCATGTCGAGCTACAGTGCTGTTGACTGATGAGTGTGTTATTGGTGTATCATAACTTCACCTCTGCATGACTGTGCAGAGTCTTCAATGGTCTTGGAGTTCGCTTGATGTTGCATGTGCATGTATCCCCTTCGCTAGTACTTGTCATGCTTCATGTGTTCATCCGTTCACGAACAAGTCTCCTAGCATGCGCTCCTTGTTCATCTCCTTTGTCGTTGTGCCATGTCTCATCCAAGCACCTGCCTCTGCAATCACTCATGACAAGATGACATCAAATCCAGAAATCCCCTAGTCTACCATGATGCATCGTCTTTCGTTTTTGGGCGCAGGTGACTGGGGGAGAGGACAAGGCTTTGAAACTGCGCAGGGCACATTTCAGGCCAGGATGCTAGGCTTCGTGGCATTGTTGGGAAAAACTGCATAGAGGTCACTAAGAGGCTGGGTTGAGCAGTTCGAACAACAGTGACATCTGCGGGATCTGGCTCAACTAGGAGGCAAAAATGCGCAATTTTTCCCCAGAAGGCAGTGCGGGCAACAAGAGTCACTGGCAGTGAAAACTGCGTAGATTTTCAGAGGAGGCTGGGAGCGGGCTATGGGAGCTTGCTGGCCAAAATTGCGCAGATTTGGGAGGCGTCATGGAGGACATGTCTGCGCAATTTCTGGGCTGAGCAGGGTGTCGGGCAAATGGTGGACAATTCAAGAAAACTGCGCAATTTTAAGGAGGAGTAGCAGGCTAGCCCACAGGGGGACTGACTGACAAAACTGCGCAATTTTAAGGAGCAGCGGCAGGCTAGCCCACAAGGGGACTGACTGACAAAACTGCGCAATTTTAAGGAGTAGCAGCAGGCTAGCCCACAGGGGGACTGACTGACAAAACTGCGCAATTTTCAGAGACAGTGCAGTGGCAGGCAACGGGTGCCTGTCCCTCCTGTTTACGCAATTTCTTCAATCAGTCAGGCAGGCAAGTTGACAACTTCTGCGCAATTTTTGGGAGGAGTGAAGCGCAGGGTCACTGCGGGAGGCTTGATGGATAGGCTTGCGGGAAGCGTAGATTGAGATAGCCTCTTGGGCAACTTCTGCGCTGTTTTGGGTGACAGTCAGCTAGGTTGATTCCAGGATTGCGCAGTGTAGACTGCCTAGGAGGCAGCCTCAAGCTCTAGGCAATTCTAGGCAACAATGCTTGGTCATTGAGGGTTGTGACTGCGCAATGCGGCTCAGTGGAGGTCCGACTAGTGGAGGGTGGTCCGTTCGACAGATCTTTCTGCCATCTCTCCTAGGGCGTGGATAAGAGGCCGAAAAGGCCGAAAAAAACATATTTCTTTGTTGTTTTTGCTCCCATTCGTCCCTGTGGAGAGAGTAGTTGTTTGCCATTGCCCTAGAGGAGGAGATTTGCTAGTTTTGTGGTGGGGATTTGGAGATTTGTCCATTGCTCAACGTGATAGATTCAAAGTGCCGAATTGCTGCTACCAGGTATGTATTTTAATTTCTCTCTTAGTCTTTTTTACACAAATGGTTTCTTAAATCTTTCTATAATTCTATTAAGTTTGTTTATATCTTATTTTTGCCTAGAGCTTTGAAAGAACTTTGAAAGGGAAACATTGTTTAGAATCTAGATTGAAGCAAAACTTCAACTTTCAAGAATAAAATGACAAAAATTCAAACCCTTGTTTATTGAATTTGAGTGTTTTCAAGTGACTAAGAAGAGGCATTTAAAATCTAAAATCAACAATTGCATTTGTGTTTGTTTCTGATGTGATGGGAAAATTTTGATTTGTTTCAATTTTTTTTTGTGCCCGGGTTTAAATTCATGTTCAAAGTTTAAAACAAAATTCCAAGTCTTTTGGATGCTATGTGGGAATATGGGGAACCTGATACTATACCCGAATTTGGGGGGATCAATAGTATGTATATGACTTGCAAGTTGTGTGGCAAGCATGTGTTAGGAGGTATCAACAAATTAAAATTCCATTTGGGGCAAATTCCGGGGCAAAATGTTTACCTTTGCCCAAATACATCTCCGAAAATCATTCGACGGGCCATTCAATCGTTGATGGATAGAGAGGAGGGAAAAGACAATAGGGCAGCACTAAAAATCCAACTTGTAGGGGCCTCAAGAGTGGGGGGAAATGAGAGTGGCAGTGCTTCTTCAACATCATCTTCGACACCCATATGTGCCAACCCCTCATCTTTCTCATCTTTTTTTGTTCCTAGAACGACACTTCGTGCACAGCCTGACATCAAATCAACATTTATAAAAAAGGAAAAGCAAAAGCTGATATGTTGGTCAGTAAGTGTCTTCTATGGAGTGATGTTCCTTTCAACATTGCCAAGACAAACCCTTTCATTCAGGAAGTAGGCCCAAGCAATGTCGTTCAAGTCAGAATGGACAACGCTGCAAATTATGTTGCAACTGGCAAGTTGCTTATGGAGAGGTATCCTAACTTGTTTTGGACACCTTGTGCTGCTTATTGCATCGACTTGATGTTGAAAGATATATGTAAGATTCCTATTGTGAGGGATATTGTTGAATCATCCAGGAGCATAACAAAATTTATATATAATCATGCAGCTGTGCTTAGCTTGATGAGAAAATTCACCAAAAACAAAGAGTTGGTGCATCCTGCCATTAGATGATTTGCCACTACTTTCTTAGCTCTTCAGTCTTTGTTGAATTCTATGTGGGATGTGAAGAGCATGTTTCTTTCACCGGATTGGCGTGCTTTATCTATTAGCCGCAAACCAGAGGAAGAGGGCATATGCAGACTAGTTTCATATGATCAGAGCTTTTGGGCAAGAGTAGAGGATGCGTGTGCCATTTCAGAACCTTTGGTAAGGGTTTTTCGATTGGTTGATGGAGACAACCCCGCAATGGGCTACTTGTATGAGGCCATGGATAGGGCCAAAGAAGCCATTCATGCTTATTATGAAGATAAGGGAGACGAGGGGTTAGAGAAGCAACAGGTCACATGAAGAGTGATTGATGAGCGATGGAACAATACCCTCCATCGCCCCATTCATGCTGCAGGTGTCTACCTCAACCCCGCATTTTCTTATGCCTATGATTTCAGATTTGATGTCGAGGTGATGGATGGATTCTTCACTTGTGTCGAGAGGATGGTGTCATCTGAGCAAGAACGTGAAGATATTTCTAAAGAAATGGAGGTATATAGGATGGGGGTGGCACATTTGGTTTTACCATGGCTATTAAGAATAGGACGACCAAAATGCCAGGTAAGCTTTAGTTTGTTTCAAACTTTCAAGTTTAGAATTTCAATGTTTTTTTTTTATGTTTCTCGTTTTTCTTTTAACTTGTAGATGCTTGGTGGACAAGCTATAGTGGTAGAGTACCCCATTTGCAAAAGCTTGCCATTCGAGTGCTCAACCAAACATGTAGTTCCTCTGGGTGTGAGCGCAACTAGTGTGTATTTGACAAAATACACAGCAAAAAACGCAACAGGTAAAAAAATTTCAAATTAAATTTTTTGAATTCATTTGATTATATTTAATATTTAAATTTTCTAAGTACTAATTTACAATCTATGGCCCTAATACAGATTGGAGTCCCAACGCCTCAATGACATGGTCTACGTCTACTACAATCTTCGATTGTGGGTGAGACAACTTCAGAAACCTCCTCATGTGGAAGCCATCTCATTGGACAATATTGATACCACTGCTGCATGGAGGGTCGAGACTGAGAGGCCGACCATGGACTCAATCCCGGATTGGTTAGATGTGGATCCAGAGGAGGTAGCAGTTGCAGGGGAGGGAGATTCAAAGGTAGAGGAGGAGAAGCAACATCGGGGTCAGAAGGCATAGCTGGATGAGGATGATGAGGAGGAGGTGACACCATCTAGGATGGGCAGCAACAACATAGGACAGAGGCCACCTCTTTTATCGATTTCTAGAGGACGACTGTCTCCATTTGTATTTCTAGGGGCTGGGCCTTCTTCCTCTAGAGGAAAAGGCAAAGCCATTCCCTTTTTCTGTAAAAGGGGAAGGGGATCTCAGTGACTGATTACTTTATGACATGTAGATGACTCATGATATACATTTATTATATTTTTTGTTGATATTTTGACTCTTGAGAGTTGAGACTAAGACAAGACTCAAGATTCAGGAGTTGATTCACTATTTTGATATGTGATGTAGCACTAGACTTCATATACATATTATATATTAGCTTTCTTTACATGCTTATCTAGAAATGCATTTATTTGATGTTGTGGATACTCTAGATGTTAAAAAAATGAATATTTTTGTGTGTTGTTGTTGTCGTCGTTTTTTTGTTTTTTTAAATTTTGTCGACCTTTTAAAAAAACTCCCGACTTTAATGAGTTTTTCAACTTTTGGACTCTTGTCGATTTAATCCGGACTTCGACTTTTTCCACATTAGTTTCAGGTGCTAGTGGCCGGAAGAATATCCAGAGAGCCAAGTTAGAGGACTCCAGACTAGCGATAGTTAGTCATAAGTAGATCAGAGGCAGTTCCTAGCCAATGTATTTCTGTCCTGTGTAGAGGTTGACGCAGGGCCCATGAGGAGGCAGTTGGGAAGCCAATTCTATTGGTTTGATTGAGCCAAGATTGCCTGTGGGGGTGAGGAAAATTCCTCACAATAATTTTGCCAGTATTTTTTCTCAGTTTGGATTTCTAGTTGGGCGTCCATAGATTGTTCTCAGATTTCACTCCTGCATAATAATAGAACCCTCAGCTGTTGCATTGGCTTTCCCGCATTGGGTTTTTTCAGGGACATTTGTCCAAAAATAACTGTCATATTTTTATGTGTGTGTGCTAGATTTTCTCAGTTTCCAATGCTATTTTCTTCCACAGTTTATTTGTCAAGGTTTCAGTGTAAATTATTTGGTATTTGCCCTAGCAGATAAATTGTTAAATTAATTAACAATTAGAAAACTAGTTTCCAATTGTTGCAATAGGATTTCATTCGTGAAATTCTCACAGGTTCAATATGACCACTATGGGCAGTCAATTATGAGTAGAGTGGTGCAACATCAGCATGATGGTTTCTTTTCTAGATTGGCATGGGACCCTTAAATTATAGGGCTTGATAGTTCAACCCAAGGTTACTTGGGAGCGGGAGCGAAAGTTGGGATTGGGAGTGTAAGCAGGAGCTGGGAGTGACATTTTCCAAAGCTCTCGGTTTGGGAGCAAATAGAGAGCGAATTTTTATATATTTTGATGCATATGTCAACAAAAGCATGTAGAATGATGAATTAGATATAAAAAGCATAAAGAATGGATTGACCATATAACATCAATCATTTAGAAGTTATAATCTTCATAAACGATGTCCATAAGTTAGTAACATACAACATATTGAGTCTCATGATTCATCAATCTTAAAATTTCAAGCTTTCAAAATTCGATATATAACATTTATCATCATTGATCACTAAAGTTGTAACTTGTACTTGTAGCCATTACCATTACCATGTAACCAAACGATAACACAGAATATGTAACATGAAATGAAACATTTCAACTTTCAACTTTCACAAAGCATCATATTCATAATTCATTACCAATGAGTTATAAATGCCAACTTGAAACTTGAAACTTAAATTGCCATATATTGTTTACAAAAAATACCATAATAAATATGGAAGAGTCAATAGTTATATAAAGTACTAGAAACTAGAAAAGACAAGTAAATCTATTATCTACAACTTGACCCTCTTGCCACGAGGAATTTCTAATTTCTTGTCTCGTGCTTTATTGGGAGTCTCTTCCTACATAGTCGAATGACCTTGGTGCTCTTGATTAAATACAAGTTTCATACCCTAGTACCTTAGGTGTTCTTGATTATTGGGAGTCTCCCCCACATAGAGTGCTTGGTGCTCTTGATTAAATACTAGTTCCATACCCTAGTTCATGACAAAATCGAATGGAAACATTACAATCCCCCCAATCTTGAAATCTTGAAAAAATGATAAGTTTGTTGGATTTTGAGTGGGATCTAAATTCTAATTTCTCCATATGAAATCCAATGAGGTCGGAATCACTCTCAAACATCCTGAGTCATTTGATGGTAATGTTAAAAATTTAAGTAAAAAGATGAAAATGAAAGATAAAGGAGAATGTCACTGTTACTTTATGAATTTAACATTACCATGAACTACATATTAACACTAGGGCATGAGGATTGAATATTAGTTTGTCCCACTCAAAAATCTTCAAAAGATCCCTCTATCACTCCTGAATTCATATGGAGTGATTTTTTTTAGGGGGCACGCTCTTGGGGTCACTCTCAATGCGCTCTAGCTCGGAGCGCGCTTTGGGAGCGGGTTCAGGGGGAGGCGGAGCCGGGTGCTCCCCTGCAACCTTGGTTCAACCACCATTAGTGATGAGCTAGCCTTGATAGGGGAAGATCACTCAGATCATCCATTGGACCTCAACTTTATGGGGAGTGTTTCACTTCTTAGTGATTTGTTGATGTCATGGGACGCCTGACTAGTATGGCAATATGATCAACATGAGGAGGCCATGGTTAGATCATGCAAACAGAGATCCTTTTCTGCATGGGTTGGACAATGCCTTTAGGAGTTCACTCTTGAAGTACACAGGATTGGTCTCTCAATAAGGTAATTTCTCGAGGAGTTGATTAGGGTTTTCCAATATCGAGATGCTCTATTTTTTGGTGGTGTGTAGAGGACCTCTGGTGCATATACCTTATTGCACAGAGAGTGGAGCGAGAGATGCTTCACATTGATCATGATGGTTTGGGACATGTTGCACACATTTTGTCAAAGTTCCAAGGAAGCAGTTGTACCATATTTTTCAAAGGATAAAGAATATCAGCGATCAGTTTTTTAAGTTAGTGTAAACCCATTCTGCAAAATTATAATTTTAATGATGCTAATAAGATTGTGTATGTATGTAACAATCTAAGCCTATTATTTTGGTGACGAATTTCATCTAAGGAGGTTTTTCATCTCACTGTTTTTTCTGTATTTCTGAACATGGATGATGGACACAATTTTTCCCTCTAGTTTGACCCCAAATCTAGGGTGGAAGCTATTGTCAAAATCTTACGTGAGTCCTAGTGTTTTAGTCGAGTTTTTTGTAAAAGTGATTTGGCAATAATTTAAGCTAATTGGCTAAATTATTTTATTACAAGTTACTTGGTATACTAGATCATCTTGTGTCACAGAGTTGGGTGTGTATTTTGAGGGTCTATACTGAACGAGTGTTTTGCCTTTGAGGATAGAATTTTGTAAAATCTTATGTAAAAAATATTTTAGTGCATGCTACCTCATACTTAGACACCATGGTTAAAATATTTAAGGGTGGAAAACTAATTAAACCCATCTAGTGTCAATTAATTAAATTTTCTAGCAAAAATAAAATTATTTAATTAGAGTAAAAAAATTAAAATGCTAGAGAAATTAAATTCTCCAAGTGGAAAAATTCGTGGACCTTGAAGAAATTAATTTTTGGAGCTCCCCCACTAAGGGAATATTGGAAATTTCAAGAAAAATTGGACCCTTGGTGGTTGAGTCAAAGTTAAAATTTTGAGGAAATTAGCTCAAAATAATTATTTTTGAGCTAATAAAAAATGGATTTAATGACAAATTTGAAAATTCCTTTAATGACAAATTTGAAAATTCCTCAAAAATAAGTATTTTCGAGGACAAAGATTAAAAGCTGATCTAGGATCTGTCGACGATCGAGATTATTTTGATAGGGATCAAGCCAACTAGCTGTTATTTTCCACTTGGATGATTTATCTATAAATTAGAGGTCATTTGTGTCTAAAAATAATGGATCTTTGGCTATTGTAAGTTTGTAAAAGTTGATATAAAGCTACTATTCCACTAGGAACATTTTGATTATCATAATAAAAGACTTTGGGGTGCAGTTCATGGTGTCTTTGTCTTGCTGATTTGTGGTATGTGCTGGGTACGTGGATCCCTATATTGTGCTTTAAAATTAAATTGAATCGTTATTGAATTGTAGATGATAGGAACATTCTATTGGTAAGTTTTGGACTTATCTTAGGTGATCTGGTTCATTGTTTGTTCTAATGGTTTATTCTTGAGAAAATATATAGTGTTTTCAGGTTCTCTAGCCCATGGGCTCCAAGTTCACAAACTGTGGGCACAAGTTGACCATGTTTGGATTCTAAATATCTTATATGATTTTCTAACTTTGCTAAAGTTGTAGTTTGGCATTTATTTTTTGAAACACATCTAGCCATTGTCAAAATTTACAAAAAATATTATTCTCAAAAAATATTTTAAGCAGTGTACACTTACATACTTTATAAATATATTTTGTATAATAAATTTGTAAATTATTTTATTTTTTAACCCTTGTTTCGCAGCTGGGGTTTTATGGGCTTTTGGGATTTTGAATTTTTGTATATATTGTGGTTTTGGGCTATTGTAAATTCATTTGTGAGGGTTAAATCAAAGGAAAATTGATGGATTAGAGTTAGATCTAGGACCTTGAAGGTAAGATCTAGCATTTACAAATTTTTGTAGGACCAATAACTGAAGAATTTTGTAGAAATTGAAGATCTGAAGCAAAATAATTTCTTTTGGGCAAGGGTTTTAAGTTTTTCAAGCCTCCTAGGCCAAACGTCCTCCTCTCTCCAAGTCTTCCAACCTCCTTGGCCCCCATCTTCATGCATTTTTTCCCTCCAAGGCTAGCCGCAGGCCTCTAAGGGCCTCGACCTCGGCCTCAATTGGCAGAGTCATTGAGATTTACTAGGATGACCTCACTATTTTCTCCAAAGATGGCAAGGCTCATATCAACCATCTTAAGCAGGTTTTTGACAAACGTCGAGAGGTTGGGATATCTTTGAATCCCGCCAAACCTGTGTTTGGGGTTACCGAAGGGAAATTACTAGGAAACATCATTTCTAAAGATGGCATCAAAATTGACCCTGAAAGGGTTGAAGCTATTCAACAGATCCCTTTGCCACATAGTCTCAAGTCCCTTCAGTCTTCCCTAGGAAAAACAAAATTTCTAAGGAGATTCATTGCAAACGATGCGGAAATTGCTAAACCTTTCCAGTGCTTGCTAAAGAAGGATGCAAAGTTTGTTTGGAAAGATGAAAGTAAAAAGAGATTTCAAGATATTAAAGATGCTATAGCTAAAGCTCCTGTCCTAGTAAGCCCAGATTACTCAAAGGACTTTATGGTTTTTTCATTTGCATCCAAAGGTACTATAGTAAAATGTCCTATTAGAAAAAAACAAGGACGATCATGAGCAACCAACAACCTTCATGAGAAAATCCTTGCAAAACTCAGAATTGAAGTACAACATTATGGAAAAACAAGCTTATGCATTGGTCAAGCCCTTGAAGCATTTCAAAGCATATGTGGGTTATTCCAAGATTATTGCCTTTGTTTCGCATTCTGCCGTTAAGGATATATTAACTCAAACCAACTGCTTAGGGACTTGTGACAGATGGTAACTAAAATTCAGGAATATGATCTTGAGATTAGACCAACCAAGGTCGTCAAAGGTCAAGGATTAACTCAGATTTTAACAGAAAGTAATGAGAAAGCTTTAAAGACGGTTTGCTAGAATGAAATAATTGAGCCTTCTATCTCTCGTGAGCTTCAAAAGTTGGAAAGGATCGGGTGGTATAAGGACATTATTTATTATTTGACAAATCTGACATGTCGTGATCACTTGGTAGCCCATAAGAGGAGGGTTCTCAGATTTAAGGCATCTAAATTTTGTATTTTAAAGGATGGCCTTGGATGGAGAAATTTGTATGGTGTAATACTCAGATACATTGATGAAGATGAAGCTAAGAAACTTATCACTGAGTTCCATGAAGGATTTTGTGGGGGCCATTTTGTAGCAAAGACCACAACCCACAAGATTTTGCGTGCAAGATGTCATTGGCCCACCATTTCCTCAGATGTGCATAAATTTGGCAGAATTTGTCAGGAATGCCAACTTTTCATAGGAAAGAAGAAATTAGCAGCCTTGCCTCTTCAGCAGGTTGTAGCAGAAGCCCCTTTTTAGCAATGGGGGTTGGATTTCATTGGTAAATTTAGCTGGAATTCTAGTAATGATTATTCATGGATTTTGAATGCAACAGATTACTTTATGAAGTGGGTTGAGGCCATTCCAACAAAGCATGCCACTGAGAAGGTGGTCATGTACTTCCTTGAGAATCATATCATCACTCGATTTGGTGTTCTGACTAAAATTACAACTGACAATGCCAATGCTTTCAGCGCTTCAGAGTTTTCTTCTTTGCGCTTCAAGTATGGTATTATTCTATCTCATTCTTTGAATTATTATCCCCAAGGAGACGATCTTGTTGAATGAAGTAACAAAAAATGATCACTATCATTAAGAAAATCGCAGGGGATAATAAGCGATCGTGGGACAGTAAGATCAAGTATGCATTATGGGCAGACATGATCACGAAGAAAAGAGCTACTGGAAAAAGTCCTTTTGATTTTGTTTATGGTTTGGATGTAACCTTGCTTGTTCATCTGAAACTTCCAACTTATCAACTCCTCCATCATTTTATATAGGACAAAGATGCGACACAGAAAAGAATTGATCAGATTATGGAACTCGATGAAGCCTGTAGGAATACTTTCGATAACATATGTCAAAGCCAAGCCAAAACAAATGAAGGGTTTGACAAGTCATCACGGAACATGTCTCTAAAGATTGGTAATATGGTATTATTGTGGGATCGCATAAATGAGAAGATCTAAGGGTAACAACCCAAAAGAGATAAAGGGGACATGAGCTCAAACTAAGCCCACTATTTCCACCAAATCCCCCCATCAATGCATACCTAGAAGTATCCATGATAGGTAAACCCAATACTCAATTACAAATGACAAGACATACCTTTAGATTCAGGAGGCCCACCTTCAGACATATGATCAATACAGGTGCGTGAGGGACCACATGGCTGGCTCAGGTGGCAGAGAATTGGTACAACGAGCTAGTAGGAGGCATCAAGGGGTTGCTGGTTGCCGACTGAGGCTCATCATGGGGAAAAGTTTCTCCTGGGGATATCGTATAAAAAGTGGTGGGTAACAGGCCCATGTAGGCCCTCCCTCTTCTGTCATGGGGTTTTGTAGGTCTCTAGGCCTTAGCCGCAGGCCTACAATGCCTTTCTCCCTTGCCTCTTGCCCTCCTCTTAGCCCTCGTTTTCCCTCATTCACATTCTGATTGGTCATTTGATTTATGGACTGAATATTGGTGGGTTTTGCAGGGATATTTTGGCTCAGGTTTTGTGTTTTTAGGTACCAAGTCATTGGGAATTTTTTTTGGCAAGTTGGGCAAGCAATCTTCAATGCCTTGGGCCTAGGGTTTGATCTCTAAACCCTTTGCTTTTCACTGTTTTGTTACAACAATCATATCTCTTTCATAACAGTGATATAATTGTCATCTAAGTACCATAATAATCATCCATAAATTGTCTAACATACTAAGGAATTAATTGCTTGAGTTGGGCATTCATCATTAGGCTTGTTTCATGTTTTATTGCTGACTGTAATAAGTGTGATCAAATCTGTTATAATTCTGAAAAATACATTATAGGAAGGTTGGTTAGCTTATATTTTCATTTGGCAAGTCATTAGGTGTGTCATTGCTCATACTTGGTTCATACATGCTTGTCATTTTGGATCAAAAGTGATTTTATTTACCGTTGGCTTTCATTGTTTAATGATCTAATAATTCATTGCAGAGAAGATTAATTTCATTGTGCTATTGTGAAGAAAATTATTGGCAGGGATGGAACACTAACTCACTTGTTTGTTGTAAGTTGCCTAAAGTTTCAAGTTTTGCACATAAAATCACTCTTTAAAAACAATTGTTATAAAATCCAATAATCTTGTTAATTTGTCGCTCAAGATTTAATCTAAGGATCTAAGATATTGGTTCATTAAACATCTAAGTGAAGATTGGCATTAAGCACATATTGTTGAATGGTTTGTATTGCCCTAGCGTCTTGTCACTTTGGAATCTAATTTTCTGATTAAGGTTGAATCATTGCTTAATAAGTGCTGCAATTGTTTATGGTTCATGGTTCATTTGACACTTTTTGTGGATAATAATAAACCATGTGAAGAACATTTCTTACATTTAAATGGTTGTCTTGGTTCCTTGGTAATTAACATCTTGTGTTGGCTAATCGGATTAACATTGGATTTATAGATGATATTTCAAGTGGGCATCTATTGTGAAGAACATCTCTTTCATATCTCTTGTTTCTTGTTGGTACTTGCAAAATTGGCATTTTGTCTTGTCTAAGATTGTCTTTTAATTCCTTAATAAGTAGTTCTTGTCATAACTCAAGATCAAATCTTAACAAAGCACTTAAAGCCTTAAGCAATCTTAACTCAAGACTCAGTCATACCCCTTGCACACGCTGTAATGTCCCTTTCGAAATTAAATTGTTATAGGTTTATCTATCTACAATTTTGACAATTTTGGAGGCCATGGGACCGTGTGATTTTTGGAAAAGACAAGGAAGAAAAAGGGGTCGAAATGTTTTATTGGCATAGCGTGGGGACCACCCACATGAGGAAAAATGGACCAAAAGGGGCCGAAATGTTTAATTGGCATAGTGTGGGGGCCACCCACATGAGGAAAAACGCACCAAAAGCGGCCGAAATGTTATATTGGCATAGCGTGGGGCCACCCACATGATGAAATACACACCACCTTAAAGGAAAGTTCGAATGACTAAGGAGGCAAAGTCGAATTGTTAGTTGGAGGGAGCCCACATGGGAAAAGAGGCTCACACATTATAAACAGAGGAGGCTCAACCTCATTTGGTATCTTTTTACATATTGAACTAAGCTTTAGTTGCTCGAGCTGCTTAGGAGATTACATCGGATATTCATGTCGATTTTGGGGTAGCATCGGATGTGTTTTGACTCCGAAATTTTGTGGAGGGCCTAGAATACATAAGATCTCCAAGATCCAGAATTCATTTGGAGAAATTCCACCCGAATCATGAGTTATTAGAATAATCAATATTGTTAATGGGGTTCCTAAGTCTAAACTTAAGAAAATAAAAATATTAATGGGTATTAATAAAAATATGGGTGAGAAGCTTTTAAGAGATGAGGATCGAGTCTGTTTTAATCTTAGCCGTTGATTAGGGACTTAATCTCTGTCGTTGATTCATCAATAGGAAAAGTATAAGAGGAGGCTTGAGGGTCAGTTGGAGATACACCAAGTGTTCAGTTAGTTCAATTTTTCTCGAACGAGGTTTGCTTAGAAAATCGAACTAGTGATCTGAGTTGCAGTGAGAGGGGTAGAAGCAGAGATTTGGATCGAAAAGGAATTCAGAGCCAAAGAGTACTAGGCAGAGAGGCAGCAATAGCTTCAGAGAGGCAGCGCAGAGGCCTATGAACCCAAGAAGGGGCTTGTGCAGTGCTGATGCAGGCCAAGAGGCTCTCTTGCAGTGGCAGTGCAGGATATTCGTTAGCAGTTCGAGATTTTGCTGGAGAAGCAAGGTTCTGAGCCGTGAGGGCTGAACAACAGTCTTCGTCCAACAAATCGATCTAGCAGAAGGGGTGACGCAGTCTCCTAGAGGCAAGACGTTGGCCCAAGTAGTGATTGCGTTGGGATTTCGCAGTGTTTGTCAGAGTTAGGCCACTCAGTGGATCAATTGTGACTTGGAGAATGGGTAAACCCTCATATGTATTTCTTGCTGCTGAGATTTCTCCGAATGGTTAGCCATTGTGAGAGGCAACCTATTGTACTCAGATTTTGCTTAATAATACAAACCCTCTATCTGCTGCATCGGTTTTCCCGCATTGGGTTTTTCCAGGGACGCGTTGTCCAAAAATAACAGTGTCCCTTGTATGTTTGTCTCATATTTGTTTCAGTTTATGATCTATATGTTAGTGTAGTCTGCAGTGGTGTTTTTCATCACTTTTTATAAATTAAATAACTTGTTGAATGTAATAACAAGTAGGAGATGATAAACCGTGATTGTAGCAGGATTTCTGATGTGTAGGTTCAAAAATTTTCACAATTCAGAGCCCCCAACTCAACCATCATTCAGTCAGTGCGTATTCTAGAAGGACGCAGTAGTGGAATACACAGTAGATAAATAAGTGGCCTTCCAGGGAGCAATTGCCAGAGGAGTTTTGTAGAAGGAAGTACGGAGGAAGACTAGCCTTTAGGATGATTTTGGCACTGGAGATTTCTGGTTGGGAGCAGCGTGATTGCTAGCACTCAGGGCCAGCGCAGGAGCTCATCATTGGGCACATGTGGGAATTCGTGGGTCAGTGGTGGAGCGAGTATTTGCCGGAAGACATAAGGGGAAGTTTGGGGAAGATTATCTCAGCCATTTTGGTGTGTTTTGGAGGGCTTATTTTGGAGTTACAAGCAGGTTGTACATTTCAGCAATTGGAGGAGGCTGTGGCTCTTGGGAGGCCGAATTTCCGGGCTCAAAACCAGGCCAAACCTCTTCTGGGTTTTGCTAGGTTTTAGTTGAGGAGCCTGGGGCTAATTTTGTAGAATTTTCTGGGAAAATTTAAGGGCTCAAACATGGGTCACAACTCAGGAAGTAGCTAGAGGAGCTAGGGGGAATTTGGGCCAAAATTCCGAGGTCAACATTTGGCCAATTCCTTCGTGTGTTATTCTGTGTATTTGGTGGAGAGGCCGGGGTTCATTTCCTGGAATTTTCTGAGCATCGGAGATGGGGTTTCCAACAACATATTTGTAGTAGACAACACAGTTTCACAAGGGCAACACAGGGCATCATTGCAACGGTTATTTGTGCCATATGGGCTTGACATATTACCACATGGGCTTGACATATTACCATTGAGGCAAGCCCAGGTGCACCATTTCCACATTATTGTACTTCTCTCAGATTATAATAACATGGCTCAGTTGTTGGTTATTCCTGGACTTTTTATGGCTGTGCACTAAATGTTTCAATTTTATGGTGTTGTTTTTATTGTTGGCTTTGCACAACACTATTTTTCATAGTTTGGAACATTACAATGGTATTAGGGCATGATCTTGGCCTAGCTGTGGGTAGCTAGAAGATCATGGAAGATTTGGGTATGTGTACACTATGACGGGTGAAATAGGAGACAAACCCATGGCTCAAGGGAAACCTAGTATGCATAAGTTCTGGGGTGGAATCCATTGGGATGATGAGAGGTTGGTTCAGTTGAGGAGGGTGACAGACTAGACCCATCGTCACCCTTACAACAGAGATAATAGAGGTGAGTAGGTCGTGGGGGTGCAACCATCTACCTCATGTGGGGAAGGTCGACAGAATCAGGACACTAGATCTCCTAAGAAGGTGTAGGCAGGACAAAGACAGTTAGATGGTGAGACCAAGGGACGCTTTTGTTGGTGGAGACCTAGATTTAGATATCAGGAGCCTAGGAGGCGGTTGAGCATGATGTTGAGAGCCCACAGGATGGTGAGGAGCACATTGATCTACTCAGTGTGGCGCAGGAGTCACCATTATTCGAGACCTCTTTGATAGTCCCAGTTGACACCTTGGTGGAGAGGATAGAGCCGACACCCATAGGGCCATTTGATGAGGAGGTGCCACCCATGGTTGAGATGTCGATAGTTGTTGAGGTGTCCAGAGCTGTGACTGAGTCAATAGGTGATAGATACTGATGATAGTTTCATCAGTTCCAGGCTTACCTTCTAGCATTGAGAGAGAAGGCCATGACAATACGAGAGGCCATTCTACAACAAACAAGGAGCTGGAGGGCATGAGAGTGGTTTGTGCTGAGTTGTAATATTCCTAATTAGCCATGGCTAATTGGAATATTCGATTTTGCCCAATTTTTGCCTTATATAGTTATTTATAAATAAAAAAAGTGAGGACGGGGGACATAACTCACTTTAAGAATAAAAAGTCACTTCCTAGTAGCACAACGTTGTGACTTAAGGAGGAGCCAAGGGGGCCAAAGGGGGACGCAGAAATGGGGCCCACACAGACACAAGGAGTGACTGTGCAGGAGGGAAGAACACATGGCAAGAGGGGAATCACACAGGAGGAGGTGAGCCTAGGGATTGTGAGAGGCACAGGCTATAAAATAGAGAGGAGCCCCCTCATTTTGGATCATTCAGTTATGTGCATTTGGAGCTAGTCATTTCGACTTCTGAGCACGCTGGCTGTTTAGCTAGTCTACAGCACTGTTTAGTGCATCGAGTGTCTCTGTTCGGAGATCTCACCCTTAGCCCCAGGGGACTTCGAGTGCTTGCTTAGGCAACGTATTCCCTTTGGTGTTTCAGCAGTAGTTTCATCAGCGTTCCAGCAACAGTTTTAGCAGCGTTTTGGAGGACTGCGTAGCACTGGGAGAGGGATGCAGTTCTTTTTGGTTGTAGTGCTGGATTGGGGTTTGCAGGTGGATTTATGCTGGGAGATTGGCAGGGGTTCAACTCTTGTCTCATTGGAGGATTTTTGGCAGGGTTTCAGGCAGAGCTTAGAGGGGTTTTCTTCAGTGGCAGTGCAGGGCATTGAGGAACTGCGCAGAACCCCAAGAGGGTGTTTTTCAGGGGTCGGCCATTCCAGGAAAGATTTCTGGGTTTATCTGGGTTTCTTGAGTAGAGCCCGAATCCAGAGTTTTAGCTCTTTCCGAGGAGGGGAGCAATCCCAAATCATCATTTGTTTCCTAGCAGCAACAACAACACAACAACAACATCCACGCAGAGAGGCCATTCTTGTCATTCTAAGAGTATTTCTTCACTTGCCTTGTGCAAGTTGAGGTGCCATCTGTCTAATCACCTCCTGTACTCATTTTATTGCTCAGTATAATAAAATGGCTTAGCATTTCTCGCTGCATTTCTTGTGTATCTTCCTATATTTCTGGTTTACATTATTATATGCTGTTGCACTGTTATTTTATCACTTCTGGGCTATTATATCATTTGCACATATTTGGTTATAGTTTTTGTTGGGGTTTGAGGAATATTCTGGGTTAGGAGTATTACAGTGGTATCAGAGCATAGATCTGGCTCAGCCTGTGGAGCTAGCAATCTATGACACCAAGGGAAAAACCCTACATTTGTTACAGAGGTAGGAGGTATAGAGACATTGGACGTAGGTTGGAGAATACCTATGGGGAAGGAGACTGTGTTCCTGTGGTGGACGCAGAACAGGAGGAGCCTGTGGTAGACACAGAATAGAGAGAGCCAGTAGTGGACGCAGAACAGATGGCCGACGAGGACAGGAAGAGATTTGCGGATATGCTCCTCAAATCAGTGCAGGATCTGTCGAGGCAGATTGAGGTGATGGGGCAGAGATTCACGGCAGTAGAGGCCAGACAGCATGAGAGCCCACGAGTTTTTCAGATTGGTGAGGGATCAGGTGCATCCCATCATTTGCCAGAGTAGCGTGATACTACGCAGCAGGTGGCCTCACATGCCCCTACATGCTCTACCATGCCCCCTTTCTTAGGAGCAGACACGGGGGCCGTAGCCTAGCAGGAGGTAGAGCCCGAACATATGGGCGATTATTTTGCAGAGTACTAGGCCTATGGGTAGGAGTTCAAGGAAGCCCTCTGATTCAGAGATTTTGTTCAGCTCCAGCGGGATAGCAGACCCCGCGACCACCACAGAGGGTACTAACATTACCATGATGGCGACACCCACTGTGCAGCGAGTAGATTCCACTTGCCCACGTTTGATGGCTCATCAAACAGTTCGGCAAAGTCTTGGGTGGAGAAGTTGGACATTTATTTCCAGCTTAACTAGATGTCGGAGGTAGAGGCCATCAAGGTGGCAACATTGCATTTGGATAGCGAGGCCCAAGATTGGTGGTTTCATGGGATGGTTACACTGGGGCATTCCACAGTGACGACATATGCCGAGTTTAATAGGAGACTGATGGAGCGATTTGATCGGGGGGATCCAGAGCAGCATTTTGTTGAGCTGACGAGGCTCAAACAGACAGGGAGCCCAGAGACCTACATCGCAGATTTCTTGAGGGTCTCCATGATGTTGCTAGACCTATCCACGACATGGAGGGTCTATATGTACGTTGAGGGGTTAGCAGAGCCACTTCGGGGTTTAGTCCGATCCACTAAACCAGCCACACTCCAGGACGCTATCAGCAGGACCCGGGACTTACAGGGTGTCTTTCCCAGGACCCAGACACCTTACCCCCAGAGACAGACTTTTCAGTCTAAGGGAAAGGATGTGAGGATTCCTCCTCCAAAGGGGAATCCAGGACGAGTACAGCTTGACGACAATGCCAGGAGGGAGTTGAAGAAAAAGCGGTTGTGCTTCACCTGTCAGGAGCCATGGGCACTGGGACATAGATCTGCTGTTGGCAAAGCACATTTTATTGAGGTCTTCTTCGAGAGCAGTGGAGAAGAGGATGACAAGGAGGATGTGGAGGCAGGAGATAGCCATGCCATACAGGGACCTTTGCCACCTCCACCACCAGCAGCAGGTGGTGCATCTTTTGCACCCACTGGAGGGGCCCTTGCAGATTGCGGGGAGTTCGCAAGTATCTGACGCTACGCTGACGGGACAGTACGTGGCCAGCGCGTATCAGTTTTGGTTGACAGTGGGGCAACCCACAACTTCATCGATGCACAGATGGTTGAGCGGAGAGGTATTCAGACAAAGAGCTTCGATGGGTTTTCAGTATTGGTCCTAGGAGATTAGACCATGACGTGTATTTGTTATGTTCCAGAGCTTTCAGTGACGATGGGCACCTACACATTGACTGACCACTTTTTCGTGGTCGATATTCCGGACACCAACATGATACTGTGTGTTCAATGGCTTATTGCTCTAGGGAAGGTCACGACGGATTGGAAGACCCTAGAGATGGAGTGGGATGATGAGAAGACAGGGAGGCATGAGAAGATACGAGGACATCACACATATCCGTCTCAGACTGTATCGGCTCATCGAATGGAGGCAGTCTTTCGAAAGGGAGACATAGAGTGGGCAGTGGAGTTGCGTGCATCAGAGGCAGGGACTACAGGGTAGACGGTACATCCAGAGATCCAGTCCATCCTTGATCAGTATGCCATAGTGTTTGGAGAGATTCCTCCAGGACAGCCATTGGATCGGGGTTTGAGCACACTATTGAGCTTGAGCAGGTCATCCAGGCAGTGATCACCACCCCCTATAGGCACCCCAAGACCTATCGGGATGAGATTGAGCGGGCTATTCAGGAGTTGTTGGCTCTTGGGCACATTTGTCCGAGCACGAGTCCTTTTGCTTCTTCTGTGGTGTTGGTGAAGAAGAAGGACGATACATTAAGGATGTGCATTGACTACAGGGCCCTGAACAAGAAGACCCTGAAGAACAGGTACCCCATACCTAGGATCAATGAGTTGATGGACGAGTTGAGGGGAGCACGATTCTTCTCAAAGATTGATTTGAGATCTGGGTACCATCAGATTCGCGCGAGGGAGCAGGACATTCCCAAGACCGCCTTCAGGTGTCACTATGGGCACTTTGAGTTCTTGGTGATGCCTTTTAGGCTAACCAACGCCCCTGCTACAATTCAGTCTTGCATGAATCACATCTTTCGTAGTCACCTGAGGAAGTTTGTGTTGGTATTCTTTAATGACATTCTCATTTACAACATGACTTGGGGGGAGTATCTCCGGCACATTGAGACGGTATTGCATATCTTACAGGGGCAACAGTTCTATGCCAAACTCTCCAATTGTGAGTTTGGTTTGATGGAGATGTTGTATCTAGGACACATCATAGGAGTGGACGGAGTGAGAGTCCACGGGGAGAAGATCAGGGCCATCAGAGAATGGCCGGAGCTGAGAAATGTGATGGAACTTCGAGGATTCATTGGCATTTGTACTTACTATCGGAGTTCGTCAAAGGCTTCTCACAACTTGCTGCATCCCTAATAGATTTGACAAAGAAGGGGGCTTTCAGTTGGTCAGATACAGTGCAACGAGCCTTTGACAGGTTCAAGGAGGTTATGAGTAGCTGCCCAGTGCTTGCTTTGCCAGATTTTACGCAGCCTTTTGTTTTGGAGTGTGATGTGTTGGGAGAGGGGTTCAACGCAATATTGATGCAGGGAGGCCACCCTATAGCCTTTGAGAGCCGGAAGCTCCTTCCGCATGAGAGGTTGTATTCTATATACGACAAGGAGATGCTGGCCATCATGCATGCATTGGCTAAGTACCGACAATATCTGGTCGGTAACAGGTTCGGGGTGAGGACTGATCACAACAGCGTCAAGATCTTTTTGCAGCAGAAGCAGCTACAGGAGAGGCAGCAGAAGTGGATCAGCAAGATCCAAGCATATGACTTTGACATTGAGTATGTCAAGGGTAAGAACAACGTGGTAGCAGATGCCCTTTCACGTAGACCAGCCACGTCGTCTCTTATGAGCTTGGATACAGACTAGAAGGCTTGACTCTTAGTAGAGTACTCCAAGGACAGGTTTGCATGTGAGGTTCGGGATGGGCAGGTGGCAAATGACAGGTACATGGTGGTCGATGAGATTATCTATTACAGGGACCGTATCTTCTTGACTGAGGGGTCTTAGCTCAAGAAGAAGATACTCCAGGCATCACATGACTCACCGTTGGTAGGACATCAGGGGTTTACCAAAACCTACAGGGCCATTAGGGAGAGGTTCTTGTGGAAGGGCCTCAAGGAGGGTGTACTCCGGCATATCCAGGAGTGCGATGTTTGCCAAAGGAACAAGGGAGAGATGAGCCATCCCGCGGGGTTATTGCAGCCTCTTCCCATTCTGGAGGGGAAATGGGAGAGTATTTCGATGGACTTCATCACAGGGTTGCCCATGGTACAGGGCAAGGATTGCATCTTTGTCGTCGTTGACTGACTGACCAAGTACGCACACTTTTTTGCCATACCCGCACACTATACAGCAGCACAGGTGGCCGAGCTGTTCTTTAGAGAGATCTTCAGGCTACATGGTCTTCCTAAGACCATCGTCAGTGATAGGGACAGCCGTTTCATGGGTGGGTTTTGGCAGGAGCTTTTCCGGTTGGTGGGGACAGAGTTGACATCGAGTACCAGTTATCACCCACAAACGGATGGGCAGACAGAGATAGTTAACAAGTGGCTAGGGGGCTACTTGCGTAACTATGTCAGTGGGCAGCAGCGAGCATGGTTGAGGTGGCTACATCTAGGGGAGTACTGCTACAACACTTCACATCACATGTCCATTGGTATGTCACCATTCTATGATTTATATGGGTATCATCTTTTATCTTTTGCTGACGTGATGTTTGGTGATAGCAAGGCTCCCAGAGCCAAGATATGGATCCAAGAGAGTCAAGATATTCTCCGAGCTCTCAAGGATAACATGGCTACAACGCAGAACCAACAGAAGCTGTATGCCGACAGGGGTCGGGTGGAGAGACAGTTCGAGGTAGGGGATATGGTCTACCTACGGTTACAGCCATACCGACAGTCGTCACTAAAGCAAAAGGGGGCTGAGAAGCTTAAGCCCCGCTTTTATGGGCCGTACAGGGTGATACGCAGGGTTGGACAGGTTGCATATGAGTTGGAGTTGCCCCAAGGCAGCGAGATTCATAACTTTTTCCATGTATCATGCCTAAAAAAGGCATTGGGGTAGCAAGTGACAGTGACATATGAGCTACCACCCATGGATGATGAGGGGCATTTGGTATTGCAGCCGGAAGCTATCATTGATACTAGGGAGAGGCAGCTGCAGAGCAGGACGGTCCGGGAATTCTTGGTGAGGTGGAAGAATTTGTCGGATGAGGATGCCACTTGGGAGAGTGAGAAGATCTTGCAGCATCCATCACTTCAGTTGCTTGAGGACAAGCAACGTTTTGCCGGGGGACACTGTAATATTCCTAATTAGCCATGGCTAATTGGAATATTTGATTTTGCCCAATTTTTGCCTTTTATAGTTATTTATAAATAAAAAAAGTGAGGACGGGGGACATAACTCACTTTAAGAATAAAAAGTCACTTCCTAGTAGCACAACGTTGTGACTTAAGGAGGAGCCAAGGGGGCCAAAGGGGGACGCAGAAATGGGGCCCACGCAGACACATGGAGGGACTGCGTAGGAGGGAAGAACACATGGCAAGAGGGGAATTACGCAGGAGGAGGTGAGCCTAGGGATTGTGAGAGGCAGAGGCTATAAATAGAGAGGAGCCCCCTCATTTTGGATCATTCAGTTAGGTGCATTTGGAGCTAGTTGTTTCGACTTCTGAGCATGCTGGCTGTTTAGCTAGTTTGCAGCACTGTTTAGTGCATCGAGTGTCTCCGTTCGGAGATCTCCCCCTTAGCCCCGGGGGACTTCGAGTGCCTGCTCAGGCAAGGTATTCCCTTTGGTGTTTTAGCAGTAGTTTCATCAGCATTCCAGCAACAGTTTTAGTAGCATTTTGGAGGAATGCGCAACACTGGTAGAGGGACGCAGTTCTTTTTGGTTGTAGTGCTGGATTTGGGTTTGCAGGTGGATTTATGCTGGGAGATTGAGCAGGGGTCCAACTCTTGTCTCATTGGAGGATTTTTGGCAGGGTTTCAGGCAGTGTTTCAGGCAGAGTTTAGAGGGGTTTTCTTCAGTGGCAGCGCAGGGCATTGAGGAACTGCGCAGAACCCCAAGAGGGTGTTTTTCGGGGGTTGGCCATTCCAAGAAAGCTTTCTGGGTTTTGCTGGGTTTCTTGAGTAGAGCCTGAATCCAGAGTTTCAGCTCTTTCTGAGGAGGGGAGCAGCCCCAAATCATCATTTGTTTCCTAGCAGCAGCAACAACACAGTAGCAACATCCACACAGAGAGGCCATTCTTGTCATTCTAAGAGTATTTCTTCACTTGCCTTGTGCAAGTCGAGGTGCCATCTGTCTAATCACCTCCTGTACTCATTTTATTGCTCAGTGCAATAAAATGGCTTAGCATTTCTCGCTGCATTTCTTGTGTATCTACCTATATTTCCGGTTTCCATTATTATATGCTATTCCACTGTTATTTTATCACTTCTGGGTTATTATATCATTTGCATATATCTGGTTGGAGTTTTTGCTGGGGTTTGAGGAATATTCTAGGTTAGGAGTATTACATGAGTCAATGGCCAAACTGACTTGTGTTGGGGTATGGTTGGATTCCCTAGTAGTACAACTAAAGTGCACTTTAGAGCATCAGAGCAACCCTCTTTAGACATACATAGGTGGGGCCTGTAGCATCAATAGTTTACCTCTGCACTTTGGAGAGAGAGAGGAAGAGCCACCTCGACATATTTTATGTGTTGACCAGGCTGTTGAGGTGAGGCGATATGAGCAGTGCAGGGTGCAACATTTGCAGGATGGAGGGCTTGTCCTGTGTATGAGAGTTCGTAGATTCAATCCCTTTCTTGGGATTAGATGGCGAGAGATTATGAGTTGGCAACCGGTGGAGTGGGCTATGGAGATGGTAGTGGAGCCAGGTGGAGCTCAACAGGAGTTTCCAGGCACTGGGGATGCTGGAAGACCCAACTGGCATTGGGATCTGGGAGGGACCACCTATCATTTGCCAGGTATACCAGTTGACTACAACCTGGATGGTATAGTTGATCCAGCAGCTGAGCACACGCATTTGCTAGGGGACTTTTGGTCAGCATTGGTGGCCAACCAACTTATGGGCAGACTCCTTGGGTTGTGTGGGTATGATGGTTATGCATGGGATCATAGGATGATCAATCTACTATGGCAGGAGTTTGTCGGAGGAAGTGGCATCGACAGACCACCAGATAAAGCCTTGTATGGAGTTGGGGATTCCTCACGCTTGCGTAAGGCACGAAGGAGACAAAGGAACTGAGCAGTGGTGGCATCACTATTGGTACCTAGAGAGTTTCACTTCTTGGTCCCCTTAGGGAGGACTTGTAAGGGAGGTCCCCTCATCGGAGAGCATAGTGATGCGATGGTGGAGGTGATGACACCGATCAGGTGTGGGCCGACACGTAGAGACAACTCTAGGCCATCACATCCAGGGGTGTGTGGGAGCATCTAGTATGGAGCAGTGGTCCGCAGATGGGCTTGGAGACGCATGGTGTCGTACTATGTTGGACTGTGCTGTGGAGTGGGAGTGCCTCACATTGCATTGAGTACATGCGGGGAGTGACAGGTGTAGTGACACAGGTAGGACACAAGACGATACATGATGGCATAGCTGTAGTCGGGGGTATCCAGTGGTGTACAGGGACAAGTTGCGGCATATAATGGCATGTCGAGGAATGCGGTGTTGCTTGGTGGTATGCAGTGATGCATGGTGCGGCGCAGCGGGCTCTTGGAGCATTGCCGCTAAGGAGGCCTATGGACAGGGGCATTGGGTGTACCATTGGATGTAACTCACCTAGGATCGATGAGGAGATTGCTGAGCATCTGGGGACACGATGTTTAGCAGAGACAGGGCTTTGAGGGGGTTATCAGCAAATCCGAGGGAGAGAGAGTGTCATCCGTAGGATCACTCTTGAGCATTCCGACAGACTTTTGACTATCCCTTTTGGGACATACCCGCCCATCATCCTACAATGTTGCTTATAGTCACGGAGTGTTTGGTTGTTGCCTCACCCTAGACCGTTGGATGAGACACTGCGTGTCATGAGTCGGGAGGAGACTCTCTAGTGGAGACACTTGGTAGGTGCACAAGTTGTTGAATACTGGCTTAGGGATGGCGTGGTTGATGGCCAAGGTAGCATATGTTCCACCCTCGGGCTCACATTTGAGGGACGATAGATGGTAGAATTCGTCCTCATGAGGGTACCCAGACTTCGAGCAGTGTCCGGGTGTATCATTAGGATTTGGGACAGTGGATTTCCCTGCATGGTTTGGCAGGTGCAGGGTAGGTCCGCATGTGTGAGACATACTCTTAATACTTGGGGCCTGCCTAGGGGACACGTACAGGGGTCAAAGATGAGGGCCATATGGGTTCTAGCAGGTAACAACATTACGTAGCGACATCCTGTGAGGAGTGGGCGTTATGAGCTCCTTGTATGTTTGGGGGATCCAAGGATCTGGTTGGCGTGTGTATCACTCCACTTTGTTATGAGCAGGGTCATGGCAGAGGATGATCCAGTTCACTTTGGGTTTGACACATGGGGGATCACTGAGACCTCCACTGCATAGCGAGGCAGACTTGTCTTGTTATGGCTCAGGGTTGAGATTGGCTGTGGACGGGTAGGTATTGGCTTCATCGAGATGCTCGGGCAGGATGGGCTTGGCTCTCATAATTTTTTCACTATGCCTCAGGGGGGGAGGATATAGTTCGTGCACGATGGGGAGTATGTCATAGTCAGAGTGGCACAACGTTAGCATGGTGGTACCACTCTGGGACTAGCAGGGAACTGGGGCATCACAACTCTTCACAGCTCAATAACCTTTAGGGATGCGCTGGCTACTATAGGGGGAGATCATACAAATCTTACATTGGGCTTTAGCGAGTCACTTATGGAGCAGGGGACTTCTGGTACTTGCATCAGGCAGGATAGTGAGTGGACTGAGGGGAGCTTCATGTTGGATAGGATGGCCTGGGATCCTAGTATTGGAGGATTCTTTCATATCAGGACAGTGTAGAGGTCAGGGACGATTCAGTGGCACGTCTGGGACCCTGGCACATTTTGTAGTGACAGTGGGGAGCAACAATTAGAGAGGATGCTTGCTCATGCATTGCTTGAGGACAAGTGATTTTTGATGCATTGGAGGAACTTGCCGGATGAGGATGCCACCTGGGAGGGTGAACACATATGTGAGCATCCAGTGTTGAAGTTGCTAGGGGACAAGCAACATTTGGGAGGGGATGACTGTAATGTCCTTTCCAAAATTAAATTGTTACAAGTTTGTCTATTCTACAATTTTGACAATCTTGCAGGCCATGGGACCCATGTGATTTTTGGAAAAGACCTAGGAAGGAAAAAGGGGTGAAATGTTTTATTGGCATAGCATGGGGGCCACCCACATGAGGAAATATGCACCACCTTAGAGGAAAGTTCGAATGACTAAGGAGGGAAAGTCGAATTGTTAGTTGGAGGGGGCCCACATGGGAAAAGAGGCCCACAAATTATAAATAGAGGAAGCTCGACCTCATTTGGTATCTTTTGACATATTGAACTCAACCTTAGTTGCTCGAGCTGCTTAGCCAGGTCACTCGTTGTTTAGCACAAGTTCTCCAAGTGGAGAACTCACCCCCTCTTCGGTGGACCATGAGTGCCACCCTAGTGAGGTTTCTTTCTGTCGTTCCAGGAGGTTGTAGGTGGATATTCAGAGCCCCCAACTCAACGATCATTCAATCAATACCTACTCCAGAAGGATGCAGTAGTGGAATACACAGTAGATAATTCAGTGGCCTTCCGGGGAGCAATTGCCAGAGGAGTTATGGAGAAGGAAGTATAGGGGAAGACTAGACTTTAGCAAGATTTTGGGAGCTGGAGATTTTTGGTTGGGAGCAGTGGATTGCCAACACTGAGGGCCAACGCAGGAACTCATCACTGGGCACACGTGGGAATTCGTGGGTCAGTTGTGGAGTGAGTATTTGTTGGGAGCGATAACAGGAAGTTCAAAGAAGATTATCTCAGACATTTTGGTGATTTTTGGAGGGCCTATTATGGAGTTACAGGCAGGCCTTACATTTAGCAGTTGGAGGAGGGTGTGGCTGTTGGGAGGTCGAATTTTCGGGGTCAAAACCAAGCCAAACCCTTTATGGGTTTTGGTTGAGGAGCTTGGCGCTATTTTTGCAGAATTTTCTGGGCAGATCTGAGGGCTCAAACATGGGTCCCAACTCAGGCAGCAGCTAGAGGAACTACGGGGAATTTGTGCCAAAAATTCCGGCGTCAACATTTGGCCAATTCCTTTGTTGGTTATTTTAGGTATTTGGTGGAGAGGCCGGGGTTAATTTCCTGGAATTTTCTGAGCACCAGAGGTTGGGTTTCCAACAACATCTTTGTAGCAGACAACACAGTTTCACAAGGGTAGTGCAGGGTATCATTGCAACAACTATTTGTACCATCTGGGCTTGACATATTACCACCTGGGCTTGATCACGCTTGCCATTGAGGCAAGCCCAGGTGCACCACTTCCACATTATTGTACTTTTCTCCCAGATTATAATAAAATGGCTAGCTGTTGGTTATTCTTGGACTTTATGGGTGTGCACTGAATGTTTCAATTTTATGGTGGTGTTTTTATTGTTTGCCTTGCATAGCAATATTTTTCCTCGTTTGGAACATTACACAAGCATCCTAAGTCTGGTTGCATTAATAACTTACCTCCAAGCATATGCTTGGTTGATAGACGTTTAGGGTCATCCTTTCTCAATTTAGCTTGAGGAATCTAGACCCTGACCTAATAATGCCTATCCATAATAGTCATTCCGTCAAACACATCATGAACACGTAATATTTAGGTCATAAATACACATTTGAACATAGGGAGCTAATACTTATTTGAGAATCGTCACGAAGGTTTGATGCCCTCTCATTGTTAGGAAACCAACTCACAAAAAGATAGAAAAGATAGATCAACGCCTTAGAAATAAGTCTCTTCGAGGGGGCAACCTCCTTTACATTACACAAATGAACAATTCTTAGATGATACAAATGACATGACCTCCTTTCTATATATAGGAGTCTAAGGGGTCATATTATAATAAGAGCCGACATAACAATAATAATGTAAGAGCACAAAAATCACAATAGTGGGCTTCTATGGGGTGCAATAATAACAATATGGGGACTACATGGGCACAACAATATAATAAGGGGTTGTACTAATAACAATAAGGGGTTACACTAGTAGTATAGGGACCTAACATGCCCCTCCTTCAAAAAGTGTTGTCCTCAACGCTTGACTAGTTCTTGATGCTTTTGTATAAAATTCTTGTCCTCCCATATGGAATCTTTAGCGAGTAAGTTCTTTGACTTGAAGAGATACTCTGAAATTGATCGATTCCGTAGCTGTTGGGTTCTTGTTTCTGTGACTGCTCCAGGTTCCAATATGATTTTTCCTTCCTCGTCAAGTTTTGGCAATATTGTTTGAATTGGGATCTTCTGCAACTTTTGAATGAGTGGCCACACTTCTTCGTCCTTCTTCCATTCATCGTTTGCTTTGTTTATCCAATCTGGTTGGATAATAGAAATAGAATAAAACAATGCTTCCACATCGTCATCCTTTCTTGAGAGTGCATCTGCAACAACATTTTGCTTCCCTTTTTTGTAGATGGTTTCAAAGTCATAACCCAACATATTTGTGACCCATTTTTTCTGTTCTTCTAAAGATAACCTTTCTTCTAAAAAGTATTTAAGATTATCATGATCCATTTTTATGTTGAAGCGTCTTCCCATTAGGTAAGGTTGCCGTCTCTTAAGTGCATGTAGTATTGCCAACATTTCCTTCTCATAAATAGTTTGCTTCAGATGTAGCCGTAAAAATACTCAATCGTCTACATCAAAACTTCTTTCACTGCGATGTTGATCTGCCTGTTGTTTCATTCGATTCTGCACCAAAGTGGCATTATCCTTTAAAAGTTGGAGAACTTGTTGTTGATGCTCGATGTGATCTTTCACTGCTTGAATCTTTTTCTTATTGACATGTCCTTCTATCTTGAGAGTTTGAGGAGTGGTAATTTCCTCCAATGCATTACAAGATATGGTCGGATTCATTTCTTGATGCTTGATGCTCGATGTGATCTTTCACTTTTTGAACATTTTTCTTCTTGATATGTTCTTCTATCTTGATAGTTTGAGGAGTGGTAATTCCGGTCAATGCATTACAAGATATGGTTAGATTCATTTATTCTTTCTCAATGTGATCTTTCACTTCTTGAACCTTTTTCTTCTTGATATGTCCTTCTATCTTGAGAGTTTGAGAAGTGGTAATTCTTGCCAATGCTTTACAAGATACGGTAAGATGCATTTCTTCTTTCTCTAGGGTTGGTTCCTGGTGTATATCCTCTTCTTTTGACGTTTCTTGATCCTTTCTTCCTCCTCTTCACAATCAATGTAAAATAATTTCTTCTCAGCACACTTATGACCTTTAATGTATTTGTTATCACAATTGTAGCAAAGCCCTTTTCCTCTTTTTTCTTCCAATTGTTGTGGTGTCAACCTTGTAGGTTGTGGAAGGCTAGGCAAAACGACACTTCCATCTTTATAGTTGTGAGGGGTAGACTTCTTTGTTGCCATAATTTTTCTTTCCACTTTTCTTGCCAACCTGAATGCTTCTCCAATGAATTAGGTTCCCAAAGATGAACCTCATGTTGAATGTTATCCTTTAAAGTCCCTATGGAGACATCAATCCTCTACTTCTCTGGAATATCATTTTCCCTTATATTTAATTTTTGAAAGTCCTCAATGTGCTCTGCCATTGAACACTTTTGTTTGAGATTTATCAATTGGCTAAAGAAGGTGTTTCTCTTTGTATCCTCATAATGGGCTATCATTTCCTCCCTGAAAATTGACGATGTAACAAGTGGTTTACGAGAACAAAGGCCTCTATACCATAAAAAATTGATATGGTTCTAAATATGAAGATGCAGTACGTACCTTTTGTAACAGTTTCACCTCATGTAGATGAAAATATTGCTCCATCTGTAGTATCCAATTTACCGGATCCTTTCCATCAAACTTCCTCATATCGCCTTTTCTTGATTTTAAGATCTCGATATTGAAACGACTGTAACTCTGTAATTTCAGATCTCCAAGTCTTGAAATTGCGTTTTATAGTAGCCCTCTGAGTCCTCTTTCTAACCCCGCAAGTCTGATCAAGATTGGAATTTGCAAGGAAGAGTTATTCGCAATCTCCTAAGGTGACCTGATTATATAATGTTTCAATAGAGCGAACTTGTACGACGTGCCACGTGTCACTGTTTCGATCTTTGGAGCTAAAAAATATGCACAGAAACCTATAGTCCGTCCTCTTTCTGTAACTTCTTACGAAATTTGAATTTGATATTCAGAGAGGAAGTTATGTTGATTTTGCCAAGGTCACTTGTTTAGAATGTAATTCGGGATTCTGCAAAAACCCTAACTTGCTCAGATTATATCTCTGAACATATAGCAAAACAAGATCTGAAATTTGGACCTGAGCTTCACCAAGATTTCGTCTCAAATGGGTTTTAATTTCAGAGTCTGACCCTTCATAGAAAAAAATTATTGCGAAACTTTCACAATGACTTGTTTGAGATGAAATTATGGAGCTTGCAAAAACCCTAACTTCCTCATATCATATCTCCGAAAATATAGCAAGACAAGATCTGAAATTCGGACTCGAGGTTCAGACCGATTTCTTCTCACATGGGTTTTTTGTTTAGCTTTTGAAACTTCGTAGCGAAAAAGTTATAGAGAAAATCCTACAATGACCTATTTGGAGTAGGGAAACCCTAGAATCCAAAGCTTTGATACCAAATGTTATGAAACCAGCTCACAAAACGATAGAAAAGATAGATCAACGCCTTAGAAATAAGCCTCTTCGAGGGGGCAACCTGCTTTACATTACACAAATGAACAATTCTTAGATGATACAAATGACAAGACCTCCTTTCTATATATAGGAGTTTAAGGGGTCATAATATAATCAGAGCGGACATAACAATAATAATGTAAGGGCACAATAATAACAATAGTGGGCTTTTATGGGGCACAATAATAACAATATGGGTACTACATGGGCACACCAATATAATAAAGGGGTTGTACTAATAACAATAAGGGGTTACACTAGTAGTATAGGGACCTAACATACGTAACTTTATAAAAGTTCTTTTATACTCAAAATACCTCTTCAGAACTGTGGAGAAGGCATATGATTAAGTTGGACCTCCATGTGCTGGAAGGCAAATGAGAAAGAAGACATGGCAAGAGGTTGAGACGGTGGTGTGGGAAGGTATAAGGAGAAGGCAGAACACACAAAGAGGGGGGTCTTTCCGGGAGTTTGTTTTTGGAGAAATAGAGGACGAATCTATAACAGAGAGTCATAGACAGAGAAAGAGAGTGAAGCCTTGATTGTTCTTGGAGTTTTGGGCATGGGGGCCAGAGTGCTTCAAATTTGAAGTATTCTGGAGCTGGGTATCGAGGTTGTGCCCAGCTTGGCAGGGAGGTTTTGGTCCTTTGGTAACAGGAGCAAATTGGGAAACATCTAACAAGAAACTTCTTCAAATTAACTTCCAGGTATTTTTCTGCATTTTATTTTCAAATTCACTGTCTGGTTAATGATAAATTTAGGGAAAAAATTATGAATTCTGGTTAAATTGTTAAGGCAAGTTTCGTATTTTGGTTAAAGTAAATGTCTGAGTAAATTACAGAATTTGGGTATATTTTATGTAATTTAGGGCTCTACAAGAGGTCAGGGATCAGAGTGACAACCCCCAACCTGAGTCGTTGTCGCAGTGGCTGTACAATTTGACTGACAACAAGACCCTTGTATCAAAGGATTCATTTATGTTGGCGAAGAATAGTGGCATGGAGTGTCTGAATAGCATATTTGGGATACTGGTGTTAGTTCAATATTATGTCAGCTTCTGATGGCATTGCTTGAGGACAAACAATTTTGGGGAGGGAGGACTTTAATGTCCTCAATATTTGGATTTCCTTGTGGTGTGGTTAGAGGGGATCTCCACAACTTGTGCCAGCTAGGTTTTAGTGCAAGATTGCACCATTGGTGGATGGTAGGATTTTGGAGGAGTTTTATGGGTTCCACTGGGATTGATTGCCATATTTCATCATCGGGGTCAGTTCCACATAGTTTGATTTTGGTTTTGTTGCATTCCAATGATTTCTATAAAACAAAGTTATTATCATGCACAATTTAACTATTTACGCTTAAGGTGTGATTTTGGGTTGATTATTTGAAGGAGAACCTTAGTGTAATAGCTCATTGGAAACGAAATGGAAATATATACAGGGCAAGATGACAAAAAGGGGCTTTCGGTGGCTGGTGTGACCATGTTGGCGAATCAAGCATTTTCTAGAGTTAAAAGTTACTTTAATTTAAGAAGTCACTCTATTAAATAAAAGAGGTGAAAAGTGCTTTTCATTATTTAATTGTAGAAAAAAGGAAAAAAGGTGGCAAAAAAGTCAAGTGAGTTATAAAAAGGGAAAATCAGGAGTCTCTTCTCACTCTTATATTCACTCACTTGAAAATTAGAATTTTGGAGAGCTCTTGAGAAAGAGTCTAGGTTTTCTGGAAACCTTTTTTGCTAGTTGCTAGTGTTGAAACTATACACCCCAGCTAGTTTGGGAGCAGGATCACTAAGATTTCGACATTGGGCTTCAATTGAGAAGAAGATTTCAGGTAAAGGAGTAAGTCCATAGTGTTATCAGTTGATTTTATGGACTAATTTTTGGTATATAACAATTCTTATGCAGGTTGAACTTTCATACTCCAAGAGGACTGAGATCTGAAGGAAAAAGGGTCGAGTTCCATTGTCAAAGAAGGGGTTGAGTTATCCATTGTTTTCCTGGTCGAGTTTCCCACTATTGTTGCCTGAGTTTCTCCTTTGGAAAGGGTCGAGTTCTATATCTCTCTTGCTGGTTGATTTACTGACCAAGAGAGGCCGAGTTGCTTGTTATAAGAGGCCAGGTTTACCACTGTTAGGGGGGCCGGGTTCATATGCTTACTGGTCAAAGTCTAGCCACTGTTTGGGGCCAAGTCTGCCACTATGAAAGACTGAGTTCACGTGTTACCAGCCCAGAGCCTTGAGTATTGTACAGGGACGTGCTGTAGGAGTATCTCAATACCTTCTGGGTGGAATCATCACAACATGGGTGTTCTTCTTGGCAAGAATTATTGCAATAGGATAAAGGCTAGGAGAATTTGAAAAGTGTATGGCATCAAGATTTCCAAAGTTCAGCCAAGGCTTGGCCCAGGACTGGAGCTGTCTGCTGTATTTGGAACGTATTCTCTGAGCGTATATCACTGCTGTTAGTGACTTGAGTTCTCAGCTGCGTATATCTCCCTTTGAGACTGAGTTCTGCAATTTATTTTAGCTGAGGAGATTGCTGTTTATAAAGAAGACTCTCCTGCATTGTATATACCAGGTTTGATGGGTGAATATATATTATTATCAGTTCTGAGTTTAGTTGTCTATTGCTGTCATAATTCTGGGTTGTATTGATGGAGAAAGAGTGATCTTTATTGCTGTAGCAAAATACATGTCAGTGACATTTGCCTTCCTGAGTTTAATAAAAAAACATTATACTTCTGTTGAAGTGTGATTGGAGCCTTTAATTATCACTGTGTTTACTCATTTGAAATAAAAATAATGAAAAGTGCACCTACAACCATGTGTATACTACGTGTTTGACAAAAGTCTAGACTCCACTGCCAAAAAACCAAATAAACTCGTAAACTTTCAGTAAAATTCTAAGATATTCCAAGGGGGTATCTTACATTAAAGGAGGTCCCACTAGACTAGGGCTAAAGATTAACCCCTTGGTAAGCTGAGAGAACCAAATTATAGTCAAGATCGGTCAATCTTCCAGATCACCCCTTTATCCTGCTAAATTCCCAAGAAACAAGCATCTGATTGCAAAATGATCAAAGTACTTTTTGAATAGCAGTCCACCTTCATCCAAGAGTAAATTCCAGATGGTGAGAGGCTTGTGGTTGATGCAGATGGCAGAGGCACATGGCATATCGTAGTCAAATAGTGGCTGGCAGGGGCTGCTGGCTGGCTGGCTATCCGGCTGACTGTCAAAATGTAAGAGAATTTTTTTCTCCTATGGGGTTACCCATTTTGGTGGGTAACAAAACCTAAAATTAAATTGTGAATTAGTTAGATGGGGTAAAATTATTATATTGCAACATTCATATAGTGTTATCATTGCTTCCTTATTGCCATCTTGATGAAAAACACAGCCATACTGCCCGAGGGGAGTTTCTATAGTTTGCAAAATTTAAGAGCCAATTAGGCCTCAAGTTTCAACTATCAAATCGAGATCACCATGCAGTGCCATTGAGAATCTCTTTATCAATGTAATTGAAAAACTAAAAAGCTCTGGCAAAAAATGTAACTTATTATTTCATATACCATTGAAAATGGTAAACTTAAAATTTAGAATATGCTGACATGCATGTCTGTTCAACTTTAGTGTTTTAGTGGGTTTGTACAGACAGGACTAACAAATAAGTTGAGAGTGTGTGTATTTATTTCCCTACACATGTTACCAATTTTTCAAATATACAAAATATATCTTAATTTTTTTAATACTGAAAAGCAATATTCTGTTGTCGCTGAATTTTGTTCTCCAATCTTCTATGGTGTGAGTGGGTATCAGTTCTATGTTTTGTTTGAATTTTGTTCACATGTTTGTGTCTTTGTGCTATTGTGACCTTTGTGCCCTCATCTATTTTTCTTCTCTTTGATGTGTGCTTACTTTTTGGTGTTAGCTTGTGTACTTCTCTAATAGCAGCATTTATACTTAATTGTGATTGCTTCCAAAATTATATTTGGGTGCAGAATTATGATTGTAAGGTTCTAAAACAAAAATTTTAGATTTGTCATTGTTGGATAAACTGCATGTGGTTGAACCAATAAATAATATATTTGTGTTTTCAAAAGATAAAATGGCTTGTAGTTCTATTTGGTTGTTAACTGAAGTTGAAGTAATTGCAACTCTGCAGATTGAAGTTCACAAGGATAGATTCAATGCTGTTGCCAACATAAGATATTCATCTTTTCTTCTCTTTGAAGGAAAGGGAGGGACTAGTTACATTCCTTATCATTCCTCCCATGACAAATTCACTGCTACGAGTCATGATGAGACAATCATAAACTCACTACGAAGTTGGTCGGAAAGTTTTCCTATTGACTCAGGTATGAATTTATAGATTATAAGCTGATTCCTTGGCCCTACATCTTCCACATTCAGTAATTTATTTTCATGGAAATGTGAGATAAAATGACTTCTAGTGCTTAGTTATTCATCATTTTGTTTTTCTGTGAATCAGGATGTTTTTGGGGTCTAAATTACAATGTACGAGAAGTAATAAGAACATTAGGTGCCAAAGCAGTTGCAAGCTATGTGATTGTAGTTTGACTTGATGTAGGGTAATAATAACATTGGCATCTTGTATGAAGATAGTTATTCTTGTTCACTGTAAATAACTTGTAATTTCATTGCAGTTAATTCATTGTAGGATTTAGATGTGCTTTTCCCTGTACCTAAGTACATATGCATTGTCAAGTATGTTGAGACATGAAATGCATGCAGCAGTCAGGAGGGCTCTCCCCTAAAGATATGAATGGTCCAGCATCAAGTAGTTCAGATAGCACACAGAATACTTCATTTCCTTCTCAAGTTAAGGGGAAGAAAAGGGATATAACAACAAAACACTTGAAAGAGGAATTTGAAAATTTGCAAGTTTATTGTCTCGTGGATGAAAGATGGAAACAAGCCTTAGAAGGCATCACAAATGACATAAATAACTTGGCAAGAAGGCAGCAGCAGTTCAGCAATACATCAATTGGTTCTTTGGACAATGATGTTCTTATGGATCAAAGAACAAGACTGTAATATTCCTAATAGGAAATTAACTGTGAATAACAGAAAGACATGCTCATGAACAATGTCCAAAAATGGAAAACATACATAAATAGCAGATACACATATTGGCACCAAAACTGGGTCTTTATATTAAAATTTGAGCTGAATAAGTACAATATAGTGAGAGAAAGAGGAATCTGGGCTTGCTACAGCTAGCAAGCAAAGCCCCAGGTTGAGAAAACACTGCCCAAGTGCTCAAATATCAATCCAACTAAGCTTTGTGCAGACCCAGTAAATTCCTGCTCCTGCTGCCGGAAGAAAATGGTGTTATCTGCCACTTTGGTGATCTGATTCTCCTGAAATTGTAGCTGGTGCCTCTCCACAATGTGCTCAACCAAACCCAGGAAGGAATTTGCCTCACACCAACCACCCGGAAAAGACACAAAATGATGCAATTACTTGCTGAATAATAAAACATAGTACTGAACAAAAAGGAGATTTCTGGTCTGAATAATATCCGAAAAATTCTGCAAATTTAATCCCGGACTCCTCTCAACAAACCCACAAAAATCCAGGAAGGATTTGGCTAATTCCGACCTTCCAAAATTGCCCTATTTTGGCACTGCGCCCTCCTGAACAAAAGACTGCATCCCCCAGTGATGAAATCTGCTGAAATCCTCCTTATTCCTCCTCAATCTGTTAGTGAAGTGTTTTAGGAAATTTCCCCTATTGTAGGAGAGGCATTTGACCACAAATTTCGGCACTCAAGAGTTGAGCCCGACACCACACAAATCTGTCCAGTGTCCCCCCGTGCGCAGACCTTGAAATGAGAAATACGTCCTGCCCAAAAGTAGCAATCTCCAGTCTCCAAATCCTCCATTAGGCTTAGTCTTCCCTTGGAGTAACTTCACTTTCTCCCATCTAAAACACCCCTGGCAGCCTGCCTGAAAAGAGTGATAAGATTTCCCTACTGTGTCTTCCATGGAGTACGAATTGGCCGAAGGAAACCTACTGAAATGGGCTCTAACTCTTTAAATCTCCTCACCCAAGTAGCGATAGATTACCTCCCTAGGGTGGCACTCGTGGTCCACCAAAGAAGAGGGTGAGATTTCCCCTTGGAAACCTTTGGTGCTAAACAACACTTGTGACTCAACTAAACAACTTGAGCAACAATGTGTGAATGCAAAATTATCAAAAGGTGCCCCATGCTGCCTTCAACCCTCTATTTATAATTTTTGCCTCACCTTTCCTTGTGGGTCCCTTAGTCAAATATTTTGACATCCTTCCCACACAATCGATTTCTCCTCCAAGGGGTGCGTATTCCTTGAGGGGTGGCCCCCACATTCCACTAAGGTTGAAATTTTTGATTTCTCTTAAGTCCCATGTACCAAAATTGTCTCCAATGCCCAAATTACAAAATTGTGTTATGCTTAGCATTTTCCAATAAACTCCATTAATCCTATTAAATGAAAAATCAAAATTGGGGATATTACAGTCCTCCTCGCCATAAATTGCTTGCCCTCAAGCAATGCCTGAACAAGCACCCTCTCTAGCTATTGATCTCCAGTGTCACTGCAAAATATGCGTGGGTCCCAGATGCGCCAATGAATTATCCCTGACCTCTGCACTGCCTTGACAGAAGGAATCGCTCAATACCAGGATCCCAAGCCATCCTGTCCAACATGAAGCTCCCTTTTTTCCACTCACTATCCTGCCAGGCAGAAGTACCAGAAGCCCTTTGCATACCATTAGTGAATAGGGAATCATAATGATGTGGCACTATGTCCAACTCCTCATGAAACTGCCCTACCAAGTAGTCTGTCCCATATACTCCAAGAGTAAACTCTTGAAGATACCACCCAATCCCTGCTGAGATAAAGGCTCACTCACATGGGCTTCTCTTGATATTATCTTGTTGATTAGCCTGCCATGCTAATGAAGTCTCCCACTCCATCGGTGACTCGCTAAAGCCCAATGGAAGATCTGCATGATCTCCCCTTGTAGTAGCCAACTCATCCTAAAGGTCGTTGAGCTCTGAAGTGTTGTGATGCTCGGGTTCCCCGCTAGTCTCAAAAGAGGGCCACCATGTTGATGCTCCACTACTCTGACTATGACATACTTCCCATTGTGTGCAGACTGTATCCTACTCTTCTGGGACCTGATGGTGAAAAATCGGTGAAGGCCAAGCTCATCCTGCCCATACATCTCGATGATGCCAATGTCTACCCCTCCAGTGCCAATTTCGACCCTAAACAATGACAAGATAAGTCTTCCTCATCAGACAATGGAGGTCTCAGTGATCCCCTGTGTGTCAAACCCGATGTGAACTAGTTCACCCTCTGCCATGACCCTGCTCATCACAAAGTAGAGTGATCCACTCGCCAACCTGATCCCTCGATCCCCCAACCATACTAGGAGCTCATAACAACCACTCCTCACAGGATCCCGCTGCGTAGCGGTGCTATCTGCTAGAACCCTTCTGGCCCTCATCTCTGACCCCTGTATGTGTCCCATAGGTGGACCCCAAGTATCAGGAATCTGTCCCACGCATGCCAACCTGCCCTGCTCATGCCAGACCATGCAGTGAAATCCGCTATCCTAACTCTTGATGATACACCTAGACACTGCTTGGAGTCTGGGTACCCTCCTGTAGTAGTCTACCATCCAATGTCCCTTAGGCTCCTGTAACACCTCAGATTGTCTTGCTAGAAGTGCATCATGTAGTTCCCTTGCAATTGACTTCCCAAGTGTTAGCCCAGGAGTGGAACCTATGGTACCTCGGCAATAAACCACACCATCCCTAAGCTTGTATCTGTCAGCTTGTGCCTCCACCAAATGTCTCAACTGGAGAGTCTCCTCATCGCCCATGATACGCGGTGTTTCACCCAACTTCCTAGGGTGGGCCTCCCATGTCCCACTACCTAAACGAAGAGCATTAAGGGGCAGCAACTGAATGCTCTACAACCATAAGCAACACTGGAGAGTGATGGGTGGGTAGGTCCCCAAGGGTATGATCAAGAGTCTGCAGTGGTACCGAAGAGTGTTAAGTTTAGGTATGTTCTATGATAGAGCAATTTATTTAAATTTTCATAGTTAGCAATCACATCAGCATTAAGATAAACTGCAGACTGAACATAAATATAAATTGTAGAAGACAAGCCAAGACAAGAGACACAAGATGTGGCACTAGCCAAGGACAAACTGCACAATGTGGGGAAACCCTTGATCAATTCTTCTTTTATGTTCTTCAAAGTTCAGCAGAGAAAGAGAGAGAGAGAGAGAGAGATAGTACATTTACAACAGAAGTCAACACTTTGACTTATTTAGATCTAGCATAGATCATTTCGTATAACGATGAGATCAGTTGAAGACGTTCTACTTCAACTGATTCTTCTAGGTGACTCCTTCACCTATTATCGTGCTGCATCTGGTTCTCTTGCTGTACCACTGCATATTGCACCATGCTGCACTAATCATGATTATCATCACGCTGCCCATGTCCATGATCTTGTCCATCGTCATGCTGCCCTTCATGTCCATGATCTCATTTATCATGCTGCCCATTTATCATGCTGCCCATTTATCATGCTGCTCATGATCTCATCTATCATGCATCCCATTCATCATGCTGTTCATGATCTCATCTATCATGCAACCCATTCATCATGCTGTCCATGATCTCATCTATCATGCTGCCCATGATCATTATGCTGCCCATGCTTATGATCTCATTCATCATGATGCTGTCCATGCTCCATGCCATCATGCATCATTATACATCATGCAGTCCATTCATACATCATGCTGCCAGTAGACCTAATTTATCATGCTGTTACCTACAACAATCCTTCCTCTGCCTGTGTATAAGGTGTTACTATTTACAGCGGAATAGGTGACTATATATATCAGCGTATATGTCTCCATTTACAGCTACATGTATCTGCGTGTATGTCTCTATTTACATTGGAATATCCTTATGATGAACAACGTGTATTTTCTCATCATGAAATATATATAGGTCTCCATGATTAGCGTAAGAATATTCCATAATGAACAACATATAAGTGTCTTCAAGAACAATGTGTAAGATAGCTTCATTGACTGCGTTGAGATGCCTTCACGACTGTGGCTAGGTGTCTCCTTTGACAATGGATTAGGGCATCACGTTGGCTGTGAATAGACGTCTCCATAACTGCGTATAAGGTCTTCCATTCCAGCGTATGAGGTATCTCCATTTCAGTGTATAAGGTATCTCCATTTCAGCATATAAGGTCTTCAATTCCAGCGTATGAGTTATCTCCATTTGACAACGTATAGGTGTCTCTGTTTGCTGCGTAGATCGACCTGCGGCTAGGGCATCACCATTAGGCTAGCATATTACTCTTGGTGTCTTACTCCTCCCAAAACCCAAGACATGGAGAGGAGGAGATCACCTCAAGAATGTGTGTTTCAAATGACATCAAATCCTCTTCTGTTTATACCAAAAGCGTATAGGTTGAATAGACATGACGTTAGGGCTTCTTGAGCCTACATAAGTCGCTGGTCAGCTTGATGATAATTCCATAATCAAAATAAATTCATATTTCCATAAATACTTATCAGAATCAGATGATCTTTAGATCAATCCTACACCTCTCGACGAGAGGGATCCAATAAAAATATTAGCTGCCATAAATAAGCTGACCCACATGGAGTTTGGCCCTAGTTTCCAATTTTAACACTCCCTCTCAACTAGGGAGAACTCCATCTGCCGATCCATATGTCCAACTGTACTATCTCTGCCATCAGTGCCCTGCATTGCCCTGCTTAGCTCTGCCCAACTCTGCTCAGCTTTGCTGGCTCTGCTCTGCTCTGTGCAGCTTTGCTGCTCTGCTGGCTCTACTCTACTCTGCTCAGCTTAGCTCTGCTGAACCATGAAGAAGAAGAATTGATCGAGAATGTCTAATAACATTCTCCATTGACCTGAAGTCAGTCTTAGAGTGCGTACCACTGGTCCTATCCGACCCAAAGTCAGCGTCATAGTGGGTACCACTCCTACTGCTGGTCCCAGACCAATGTCATCATTCTCAAAGAGTGTACCACTGGTCCCAGATCAGTCTCAATCGACCCGAAGTCAGTGTCATAGCATGTACCACTCTCATTGGTCCCAGACCAGTCTTCCACTGACCCTAAGTCAGTGTCAAAGTATGTAACATTGGTCCCAGACTAGTCTCAACCAACCCGAAGTCAGTGTCATAGTAGGTACAACTCCTACCACTGGTCCCAGACCAGTCTTCCACTGACCTTAAGTCAGCCTTAGAGTATGTACCACTAGTCCCAGACCAGTCTCAACCGACTTGAAGTCAGCGTCGTAGTAGGTACAACTGCTACCACTGGTCCCAGACCAGTGTCATTGATCCCAGATCAATGAAGGTCATCCTAGCATAGGGAGTACGGTAGATACAACGATGCGTCCATCGGTACTACTATGGTCCCTATCCTTATTTACCTGCTCATTGATCAGATGAGAGGTACTTCCCATGAGTCCCAGACTGCATGGGTAGGATGCCTTGACAGGAGAACTTAGTCAATCCTATCCTCACAGGAGGACTAATCATCCTGCTAGACCATCGCCATGGAGAACACATCATCCAGGCCTCACAGGAGAACTAATCATCCTGCTACATAATCATCATGGAGAACACATCATCCAGACCTCACAGGAGAACTAATCATCCTGCTACACAAGAGAGCGAATCGTCCTGTCCCACAAGAGCGAATCATTTTGTCCCACAAGAAAGCGAATCATCTTGTTCACAGGAGAGCGAATCATCCTGTCCACAGGAGAGGGAATCATCCTGTTCCACAAGAGAGCGAATCATCTTGTCCCAGTGCGCACCACCAGGGGAGGGTGAGTCACCTTGTGGTCGTATGTTGCTCTAGTAAGAATCGCAAGCCCCCAGAGCTCCCAGAGCTCAATGTATGCAACATGCAGGACCCTTGTACAAGGATCTCTCGACGACTCCAAGGCATTCGGGAAAATCACAAATTTGATCTTCCCCCGGGGCTTTGATGAAGTGTATCGACCTGTACGTCATCTTAATGCGATGGAGCCTCCTTGCTTATTGACTTGCCATATCCCAGATAAGGCAGTATCTGATGTCTATCTGCTGGAGCAATTGTCTAATACGGGATTCCTCAATAATCGAATCCCACCTCTGGTTGTCACAGAGAATCACAGTGGTATTCATCATGTATGCTCACTAAAGAGTTTCCAGAACCAGGCAACTTCATACGAGGTCATACTCGTAGTTATGTATCCGGTCTCGGCGGTTCTTATAACAACTGACTTCTGCTTCCTGCTCATCCATGATATCGAAGCAGAATCCAAAGAGAACCAGCACTGAAAAGTGCTCTAGTGATCCTCCACACTGCTTGCCCAGTTAGCATTCGAATTATCAGGCAGTTTACATATTTCCGACAGTGTATCTCAATCCATGAGAGATTGTGCCCTGAAGACATCTCAGAAGATTCTTGGCACCAATCTAGTGAGTCTCAACCAAATATGAGCTCCCCGTGCTAACTGCAAAACATATGTCTCGACGGAAGTTCACCAAGAACTTTCCTAAATCTGGTCTGACATCACTACCGTATAACTTCTGAAAGTTAAGATCCCTTAGGTAGTCACAGGCTTGCAGTTTATCTTTCCACATTCGGAATCCAACTCCCTCTGTCTTCTACGAATGAGAGGGTTTGCACCTGTCAGACATAAGTGTCGGTATGAGAGATTTGTCATTCACAACCTTCAGATGGTTTGGATCGATTTCACTCCTAGTGAATCTCAGCTTCATCAGACAACTGTTGATCCTTTCATACTATGCCCGGGGTGTTTTGCTTCAAGCATAGAGGGCTTTCTACTACCTGCATACATGAGATTCCTGATCATGAATCTGAAACTCCTCGGGTTGTTGCAAACCTGTGGACCTATGGCATGAGGGGAATGGTACCCTTATAAGATTTTCCTTCGGTACATCTCAGACATGTACCTTCATGCTCTTTTTGAATTCAGGCATCCTTATCACCATCTGACTCACAGACCTCTGGTGCTCTGTGTTAGTGGACATGGTTCCCTAGTGGACTTCCTGCAACTTGTTACAACCCTGAACTCAAAAGCATCTTTAAAAAATCTCTTTTCAAACATGTACCTTTCCATCGATGAGTGCCACCCTGAAACCTTTGACTTCCATTTCCGATATGGACACCAGGTTCTTCTTGCGATCAGGTACATAAAAGAGATTCTAGGGTTCCTTGCTTTCTTTGAAGAGTCGACCATTTCCTTGATGATCTGCATTACCAGTCATTCCTTTGATCATTGAAGATGTCCCTGGAATGATTGTTATCATCATCAAGAGATGTGTCTCTGCCATTCGGGCACTCCTTCGTATGATGGCTGAACTGATTGCAACCAAGGCATCTGCCTTTTCTTCCACCCTTAGATCCGTACTTCCCAATGAAGTGATCTTTACGAAGGCCATAAGAAACTTCTGCTGCGCCATTCTAATAGTTTTCTCTGCTTCCACTTCACCCTCGGTGAATTTGAAGAGGGATGAGGAACCCATTGATCCTTTTGTCCTTGTCCCAACTGTCTTTGGTGATTGCTCTTTCACTCTTGTTTGGGCATTGTCTTCGCCTCAGCTCTGATACCATGTTAAGTTTAGGTATGTTTTATGCTAGAGCAATTTATTTAAATTTTCACAGTTAACAATCACATTAGCATTAAGATAAACTGCAGATAGAACATAAATATAAATCGCAGAAGACAAGCCAAGACAAGAGACACAAGATGTGGCACTAGCCAGGGACAAACCCCACAATGTGGGGAAACCCTTGATCAATTCTTCTTTTATGTTCTTCAAAGTTCAGCAGAGAGAGAGAGAGAGAGAGAGAGAGAGAGAGAGAGAGAGAGATAGTACATTTACAATAGAGGTCAACACTTTGACTTATATAGATCTAGCATAGATCATTTCGTATAATGATGAGATCAGTTGAAGACATTCTGCTTCAACTGATTCTCCAAGGTGACTCCTTCACCTATCATCGTGCTGCATCTGGTTCTCTTGTTGTACCACTGCATATTGCACCATGTTGCACTAATCATGATTATCATCAAGCTGCCCATGTCCATGATCTTATCCATCATCATGTTGCCCTTCATGTCCATGATCTCATTTATGATGCTGTCCATTCATCACGCTGCTCATGATTTCATCTATCATGCAGCCCATTCATCATGCTGCTCACGATCTCATCTATCATGTAGCCCATTCATCATGCTGCTCATGATCTCATCTATCATGCAACCCATTCATCATGCTATCCATGATCTCATCTATCATGTTGCCCATGATCATTATGCTGCCCATGCTTATGATCTCTGTTGTCGCACAAATTGACACGACAACGCTCAGACCGGGGGCTGTCACTCTGATCCCCGATCCCTCCGTTTAAGCCTGTCTCCCGCGGCTAAGGGGGGTAGACCCTGTAAGATGATGAAGACCAACTGTCGACCAGTTGGTTGGGAGACACGAGACACGATAAGATAAGCACTAGATGAATTTGATTTTAGCAGACCAATGCCTTAAGAGATTGCTATTAAAATGATTACTTGTTAGGTGATTATAGAAACATGAAACGTGAACAGCAATCATTTGTCATCAGCTAGGACGACATCCAGCAACTGAAAACTTCGACAAGATAAATGCCCAAAACCACCACAAGAACCAGATATCAATTTCGCGTCTTGCCTTGAAAGCTCAGATCTCAGCATGAAAGATAATAATTGAAAACAACTGAATCTGGCAAAAATAATTTTCCACGATGAATTTTTATTTTTCAAAATTTTTTCCCTCTTTTTTTTTTTTAATGATTTTTTAATTATTCTAAAACAAAATAAAGCAAAAATTATTTTAAATCTAAACTAATCCTAAAACAAAATCTCAAAACCCTAACTATGAAATTTTTCTTTTAGTGTTTTAGATTAAAATTTATTTTTTTGTTGTTTCAAGTTGAAATTTTGTCAGAAAAGCTATAAAAATTTCATCGTGGAAACTTATTCTTGCCAGATTCGCTTGTTTCAATTATTGTCTTTCATGTTGAGATCTGAGCTTTCAAGTCGAGACGCGAAATTGATATCTGGTTCTTGTGGTGGTTTTGGGCATTTATCTTGTCGAAGTTTTCAGTTGCTGGATGTCGTCCTAGCTGATGACAAATGATTGCTGTTCACGGTTCATTTTTCTATATCATTTAACAAGTAATCATTTCAGTAACAATCTCTTAAGGCACTGGTCTGCTAAATTAATCAAATTCATCTAGTGCTTATCTTATCGTGTCTCGTGTCTCCCAACCAACTGGTCGACAGTTGGTCTTCATCATCTTACAGGGTCTACCCCCCTTAGCCGCGGGAGACAGGCTTAAACGGAGGGATCGGGGATCAGAGTGACAGCCCCCGGTCTGAGCGTTGTCGTGTCAATTTGTGCGACAACAATCTCATTCATCATGATGCTATCCATGCTCCATGTCATCATGCATCATTATACATCATGCAGTCCATTCATACATCATGCTGCCAGTAGACCTAATTTGTCATGCTATTACCTACAACAATCCTTCCTTTGCCTGCGTATAAGGTGTTACTATTTACAATGGAATAGGTGACTATATATATCTGCGTATATGTCTCCATTTACAACTACATATATCTGCGTGTATGTCTGTATTTACATTGGAATATCCTTATGATGAACAACGTGTATTTTCTCTTCATGAAATATATATAGGTCTCCATGATTAGCATAAGAATATTCCATAATGAATAGCGTATAAGTGTCTTCAAGAACAATGTGTAAGATAGCTTCATTGACTGCGTTGAGATGCCTTCATGACAGTGGCTAGGTGTCTCCATTGACAACGGATTAGGGCATTCCATTGACAATGAATTAGGGCATCACATTGGCTGTGAATAGACGTCTCCATAACTGCGTATAAGGTCTTCCATTCCAGTGTATGAGGTATCTCCATTTTAGCGTATAAGGTATCTCCATTTCAGCGTATAAGGTCTTCCATTCCAGCGTATGAGGTATTTCCATTTGACAACGTATAGGTGTTTCTGTTTGCTACGTAGATCGACCTGCGGCTAGGGCATCACCATTAGGCCAGCGTATTACTCTTGGTGTCTCACTCCTTCTCAAAAAACCCATGACTTGGAGAGGAGGACATCACCTCAAGAATGTGTGTTTCAAATGACATCAAATCCTCTTCTATTTATACCAAAAACGTATAGGTTGAATAGACATGACGTTAGGGCTTCTTGAGCCTACATAAGTTGTTGGTCGGCTTGATGATAATTCCATAATCAAAATAAATTCATATCTCCATAAATACTTATCGGAATTGGATGATCTTCAGATCAATCCTACACCTTTCGACGAGAGGGATCCAATAAAAATATCAGCTGCCATAAATAAGCTGACCCACATGGAGTTTGACCCTAGTTGCCAGTTTTAACAAAGAGTAATCCTACAGATGCCCCTCTCTGCCTCGGATCTGCTGATAACCCAATCAAAGACCTGTCTTCCGTGAACATGGGCGTCCCTAGGAGCTCAACCGCATCCTCGTCGATCCGGGGTGAGTTGCACTTAACGGTACACCTAATGTCCCTGTCCACAAGTCTCCTTGGAGGCAATGCTCCAAGGGCCCATTGTGCCATGCCATATTCCTCTGCATAACACCAAGTACCACAACACTCCTCGACATGCCACTATATGCCGCAACCTGTCCCTGTGCACCCCAGGATACCCCGACTACTATTATACCATCCTGCACTGTCCCATGTCCTTCCTGTGTCATTGCTCCAGTCACTCCTTGTGTGTACTCAATGCGACGTAAGATGTGAGAACTGTGAATAATTTTGACAACTATTCCTTATGGACAGAATATGAAATAACAGAATATTACAACCATTGCAGAGACAGTAAAGGCTTCTGAAATTACCTAAGTTGCATGAAACGGGGAAACGGAAACGAGTTTTCGAAACGGGAAGCGATACGAAATGCGACCTCCCCAAATTTGAGGAAACGGGGAAACGCGAATATATATATATATATATAATATATATATATATATTTAAAAATATTTAAAAATTTATTATATATGTGCAATCATAAAGCATTAATGATACATTATAATTTATTACATTTAAACATTAAGATTAAATTTATATCACATTTATTCATGAGTCATGAATGATCACATAATGAAAATAAAAATATAGGAAAATCCAAAAGCAACCATTAAAGTTTACTATATATCCAAGGGAAAAATCTAATCAGCCTTTATTTATATTAGTATATGAGGCTGCAAGTACAATAAAGACTATAAGGCTGCAAGAACTATAGAGACAAAAGACTAATCCTCATCATAACAATCCTCATCAAAAATAGAAACAGCACAATGCTCAACAGTGGATGGTGGTGCTGAAGAAGATGATGCACCAATTCCACTTCCAGACTCATCCTCAATATTCAGGGTAGCAAGAGAGAGCTCCAAATCAAGATTTTCTGCCTCCACATCCCATTCTTTAGAAGGACCACTGTTGTATTCTGGACCCCTACGAGATGCAAGGCGAAGGTTGGAGTGCACATAAACAAGATCCTCTGCTTTTTGTGAGCCCAACCTATTGCGCTTCACAGAATGAATAAAACCATAAGTGCTCCAATTCCTTTCTACTGATGAAGAGCTTGCCACTTGTGAAAGAATACGAATGGCAAGGTTTTGCAAATGTACTCCATTTGCTCCATGACAAATCCACCACCTAACTGGATTCATGGTGCTTCTCTCCTCCAAAGCTGATATATCTGCATAAT
>APFE031343969.1:123030-158210 GCA_000404065.3 Pinus taeda
TCCCAAGGGACATTATGCGTTTTGAGGTGTAGTTGTTTTTCTAGATTTCCCCACCAAATCAAGGCACTTTCTTTTAATTGAAATACAACAATTTTTGTTTTCGCAGAAGAAGAGTATTTTCTTAATTTAAAACATCTGTTCATTCCATCCAACCATGCCTCAGCACGTTCTCCAGCTCGACCTCCTGAAAATTTTGGGAGTTTAATTTTCTGAAGTTCCCTAGAAATATCTTCCTTTGATCTTTTATACTCAAAATTCTTTGGTTCAGCTGTATTGGTTGCTAAGGGTTGAAGTTCTTCTTTGGTCTTAGCCATGGTTGACCCTTTTAATGTTTCCAATAAGGCTTACAATGAGTTCATTATCACGGTCAACTCCGGTGCTGGAGTGATTGGTGTTGATGATGGTCTCGATGGAGACGATGGTTATGGTGATGGAGATGGTGATGACGACGGTGATGTTGCCCGATCACGTCGTCGTCACTCATATGTCCTTACCATTGTAATGTTTCCTGTATACGTAATAAAGTTTTATGAAAAATTTGAGGTATACATTCGGATTTAACATATAGTTTTTGCAATTTCACATTTATAAACGGGTATAGTTTTTTTTGTTATTTTTATCTGCTAGGCAGATCTTACTGGTACCGAGGTCAAGGAGGGTGGTCTCATGACCTCCTTGTCCTAATGCAAGGTATTCTATCCTAATGCGTAACAATACTTATTTTAATGCATGGGTCTTGAATTTTTTTTGTTTGTTTGTTTGTTTTGTTTTGTTTTTTTTTTAATTTTTACTCTTACAGTCAGATTAATTGAATGCCTAAATTAAAAAGCCTCTACATAAAGTATAGCTGGGTTTACTTCTTTAGACAAGTATTTTTATAAAATGAAAATGTTAATATAATACCACTCTACTTTAGTGATGATTTATTTTCATAAATGAAAATGTCAACATAGTACGAGTATATTTTATTTATTTTTATAAATACAAATGTGGACAACGTACCAAAATTAATATATTTTATTTCATAAAATCAAATTGTAATAAATAAAAATATTTATAAAACTATTATTAAGATCTAATATTTTAAATAAGAAAAGAAATATGGTATAATAAATCAAGGATTATCTATAGTAGCAACTATATTGATATATTAGAAAAATTAGCAGTGTGATAAAACTAATCATAAAAATACTTCTGAACTTAATAGTCGCTGGGCTTGCTTAGACGTACCTTTTTACTTTACAGTTCACAGGTGGAGAAATCTAGTGGAGAAGTTTCGGTGGACGGATTTTTTAAATACGCCTTACAAATGGAAGTTAGTAGTCATAGTGCTTCATAACTAAAATATAGTAAAATACTAAAATCCTTCGTGGCTTGTTACTTTTAATCAATAATCTTTATTTATAATATTTATTGTTTATAATAATTAATGGTGAGAAGGGTGCAATGGTTAAATCTCGATGTCCATTATCCTTCATTTAATTTCATTTAGAAAAGTGCATACTTTATTTGGAATTACTTTTATTTATTTATTAATTTAATTTAATTATATTATATTTATTTATCATAATAACGAGTTATTTAAAGAATATTTGCTTTATACTTATCTTTCCCGTTTTCGTTATGGAAATGCAGCAAACTCGAGTAGTTGGAACTATCTTTTCCCATGTTAGGAAAGGTCAAGCCCTGAAACAATATTTTATCATGGGCAAATTATGCTATTATTTTTTTTTATTATTTTATCGTAGAGAGAATTATATTATATATCTCATTTTCAATTCTCATTTTCATGATCAAAAGGCAGCGAAATCAAAGGCGTGCTGGTAGTGGGAACTTTGTAGGCAGCTTTATCTTTGCTGTTAATCAATTATTAATGGTTTCATTTAATATTCAAGATTGAGAAGGCCATAAACGTAACAAATGGGTCATTGTTTCAATTACGCGATGGCTTATCCTTACGATACTTGCCCATGGAGTATGCATACCTTGACGCGTCGATAAACTATAAAACTCACACCATATCCTAGCACGCATTTGATTAACTGAGTGGGTGTCGGGTATAAGCCTAGCCTCGTGTTTACCTTTAAGCTTTAAAATCCATCAATTTCTGATTTTTGTCAATTTCTGATTTTTAGTGCATTTTAGTTGTCTCACAACTCCTGGCAATGGGGAGAAGTTATGCTCGGTAATGCTCCACGGAATGGAAAATGAAACCTCCTTGGTCGTAAATGAGAGTTGGAAAATAGGGTAAAATTTCTTTTTGCCGTTGTTACTTATTATCTTATTGGTACAGGAGCTCGATGAAGGGAGCCAGAGGCGTATCTACTTCATTAATCTGGATTGATTTGTCAATAAAAAGCATACAGTTTTGGTTGCCTAAAGCTTGTAGATGCTAGCTTTCTGCAAAACGTTGGAATCAGTCGATCCAATAAGCGATCAATTAAGAAAGATCAGTATTTGATGCGAGTATTGATCTTATTGGCAATGACTTCTTCTTCAATGGAAACACAAGCATTTCCACCGGTGAGCATTTTACTTTCAGGTCTAATCGGTGGGTTATCGGTAGCATTATTCTTCGCTTTCTATCTTAGAAGAAGACGTAATGAAGAGAAGGCGGCGGTGGCTCAATTGCCTCCAGAGAACACCAATAATGACAAAGTTTCCAAGCCTTCAATCCACGCCAAGATCAAATCTCATTCTCACTCCAAGCCTCATACTTCTGCTGCTGACAAGGGACATGGTGATGCAGTTACATGGCTCCATTTCATATTAGGTGGTTGAAGAGCTACCAAAACTGAAGCTAAAATAGAAAGAGGCTGAAGGAGTTGTAGAGAAAAGGAAAGGGAAATGAGGGCCAAGCAGTTTTTTTTTTGCACAAAGCTTAGAGATACAGTTTCCAGTGAGGTTGAGAAGACCTATGGTAAAACAACGACAGGGAGGTCGCTGAGCAACTAATAAAAGCTATGAAAGTTCATCTAGCTGAAGTCCTAAACAGACAATGAGTGCTGTAAGATTTATTATATGTGTCTTCCTGGGTGAATGATCTAAATGGCTTTAGCATAACCTTATTTCAATAAATTTAAATCCTTAACAGACTTAACAGGTCTGAGAGTTTGAACCTAGCTCTGATACTAAATGTCAGAAATGTGAATAATTTTAACAACTATTCCTTATGAACAGAATATGAAATAACATAATATTACAACCATTGCAGAGGCAGTAAAGGCTTATGAAATTACACATCATGATCCTGTAATAAAAATTCCTGAATTTTATAAATTTAATTGACAGAACCAATGAAAGTACTTACCTGTAATCCTACGGTCGATGATGCCTCAAACTACTCCTGCTTCAGTTACCAAAAGACTGAAACCACCCAACCAAACTGAGCAGAACCTTGCTACTCAGTCCATTAAACTTCTCAGTTGAAGCAGACTATTCCCCTGTGCCCAGAAACCTCAGAACAAGCAAGGCCCAACGGTTCCTGATGATATACAAACTCTCTGTGTATAAACTTTCCTTCTCCTTTCTCCCCCCCGGTCTCCAACCGTCCCTTCCTTCTTATAAGTTGCCATTTACCGACGTCCTTCGTCACCGTGTCAAAATTATGATACGTGTTGATTTTTATAAAGAAAATCTGATTTGATTTTATTTGAATATTTAATTTGAAATAAAATTTATTTAATTATTTTAATGATTTAATTGTTAATATATTTAATTTTTAATTTAATTAATTTTATTTAAATTTATAAATTTGAATTTACTATAAGTGGGTCATTACATAAGACACTCCTACTACACAATGAAATCCAACACACTACGACACACCACTATGCATCTCCATGCCCACCTGTAGTCCACTACTCAACACTAGATGATCCCACACATCCCTGTATGTGATGGCCTAACGCTGTGTCCCTACATGTCGGCTCACACCCGACTAGTATCATCACATCCACTGTCGCATCACCAAACCTTCGGATGAGTGGACCTCCCCTCTAAATCCTCCTTGAGGGACCCAAGAAGTGAATCTCCCTAGGTGTCAGTAGCGATGCCACCATTGCTTTGGTCTTGTGTCCTTTGTGCCCCATACAAACACGAAGAATCCCCAGTTCCATACAAGGCACTGCCTGGTGGCCTGCTAATGCCACCTCCTCCGACAAACTCATGCCAGCGTATGCTGATCATCATGAGGCCCCATGTACAATCGTCATACCAAGACAACCGAGGGAGTCTGCCCATAAGTTGGTTGGCCACTGGTGCTAACCCAAACTCCCCTAGAGAATGTGCGCACTCAATTGCTAGGTCAACTATACCATCCAGGTTGTAGCCAACCGACATACCTGTGAAATGATAGGTAGTCCCACCTGAATCCCAATACGAGTCTGGGCTTTCGGTATCCCCAGTGCCTGGAAACTCCTGCTGAGTTACACCCGGTTCCACTACCATCTCCATAGCCCACTCCACTAGGTATCGACTCAAAATCTCTCGCCATCCAACCCCAAGAGAGGGATCGAATGCACGAATTGTTGCACATAGAACAACCCCAACATGCGGATGTTGCACCCTGTGTAACTTAGGTAGTCTCATCTTGCTATCTTGGTCAACATATGAAATCTGACTAGGTAGCTTCCTCTCTCTCTCTCCAATGGGAAAAGGTAACTTAACAGTGCTACTAGCCTCATCTATGTATGCCTGAAGAGGGTTGCTCAGACGTTTCAATGTGCACTCTAGTTGTACCATTAGGGAATCCAACTGTTCCCCAACGTGAATCAGTTTGGTCGTTGACTCGACACCAACCGCTCTCATGCCCTCTAGCCCCTTGTTCTGCCGCGGAATAACCTCTCGCATTGACATGGCCTTCCTTTTTAATGCTCGAAGGTCGGTCTGAAACTGATGAAACTACTGTGGGTGACCATCTTCTAATATCTACGTATCTCCTGGTTCCTCATCAAGGGTGGGTATGTCACCTGGCACCACCCCATCTACTGTGTGCTTTTATCACCTATAAACCCAGACACGACCCTGGTCACTTCATCAATCGTTGATACTACTGGTGTATGCTCTACTCTCTCCACTAAGATATTGTAATGTTCCTAAGTAGGAATATTAGTGATATTTAAACAAATAAACAGTGTAACAACATAAAATTAAAAACAGACATTACACATCCATGGAGATATTGTAAATCTGGAACTGCTGAGGCATATATTATAAATTCAGAGAGAAATGGGTACAATATAAATGTAGTGTTGCACCTGGGCTTGTTTCAAGCACAAGCTGGACTAAACCCAGGTGATGGAATAACTGAGATGATGGTCGTTTAGTTGCTACACCACTTGCACTGCACTGTCCCAACAAAACTGCTGATTTGCTAACTTTGACTTGCTGGAATGTGCCCAAAAATTGCCCAGAAAATTATATCTTTTCATCCTTAGACTTCTTGGACAAAACTTAGAAAAACCCAGAAGGGAATTTCTCTGGTTTTGACTTTGGATTTTCAGCCTCCTTGGAGCCTCTCCCCAGCTGTTACAACCAATTTTGACTTGCAGGAAATAACCTGCTAATCCCTCTGAAAATACCCCTAGAACATTGAGTCCACTTGTATTGACTGACTCCTTACTCCTCGGATGACCTTTGGTCCAGATGACTACTCTCCCAGCACCACGAGTTTGCTGCTACAGTGGCCTCTGCACTGACTATTGCGTTGGTCTAGCTGGATGCTACTCCAGTAGAGTTTCCCTTTCTACGTTACCTCCTCAACTCCTGGCTCTCCCAACAAGCTGTGAATCCCCCTTGCTGATTTCTAACCCCTCCTGCGTGTTCTTTGGCTGCCCAAGAATACGCAATTAGTCCCTGCGTTGATGACTGAAGTGTGTGACTATACCGGCCTCCTTGGAAACTATAGTATAACAGCCTTCCTAGGGCGGGCACGAATGGTCCCCCGAAGAAGAGGTTGAATCTTCCCTGCGGAAGACTCGTGGCCAAACAGCCAGTATACTCGCTAAACAACAGAGTGTACAAAATGAGTTTGTTTGTCAAATAATCAGAGTGAATCCAAAATGAGAGTTGATCTCTCTTTATAACTCCTTGGGCCCCATTAGCCTCATGTGGACCCCTCCATCCACTAGCTCGAATTCCCTCCAACCTATCCCTTGGCCAATTTCGAATTATGCATGTGGGTGCCCCCACATTCCACTTGCTGCCAAAAATAATTCGAACTACCTATAGTTCCTAAGTTTCTATGTGTGGGGTCCTTCTCCTAAACCAAAGTTGTTGCCAAAATTGTGTCGCTACATCCCGTGACTAATTCATTTGAGAAGGGACATGGCAGATATCAACCGAAGAGGTCAAGGGAGTCTCCAACGAGGGTGACTCTTGCATAACACTGAGCGTATCTACGTGCTCCTCACCATTTTGTGTGCCCTCAACATCATGCTCGACCTCCTCCTCAGGTTCTTGATATCTAAAGCTAGGTCTCCACCAACAAAATCACCTCCTGGTCTCACCCTCTAATTGCCCTTGGCTTGTCTGCTTCTTTTGAGGAGATTTGGTGCCTTGATTTTGTCGACTCTCCCCATTTGGTGTAGATGGTTGTACTCTCACGGCCTGTGCACCTCTAGTGTCTCTACTGTAAGGACAAGGATGGTATGGTTTGACACCTTCCTCAACTGAGCCAACCTCTCATCGTTCCAGCGAATTCCACCCTAGAATTTCTGCATACTGAATCTCCCTTGAGCCATGGGAGGTGTATGGTGTAACCTGTCATTGTGCATACATGCCCAAACCTCCCATGATCTAGTTGGCTACTCCACAGCTGGCTAAGATCATGGCTCTGATACCATTGTAATATTCCTAATAGGAAATTAATAGTGAATAATAGAAAGACATGCTCATGAACAATACCCAAAAATGGAAATCATACATAAATAACAGATACACATCTATTGGCACAAAATCTGGGTCTTCATATTAATATTTGAGCTGAATAAGTACAATATAGTGAGGGAAAGAGGAACTTGGGCTTGCTACAACAAGCAAGCAAAGCCCTAGGTTGAGAAAACATTGCCCAAGTGCTCAAATATCAGCTCAACTAAGCTCTACGCAGACCATGTAAATTCCTAGTCTTGATGCTAGAAGAAAATGGTGATATATGCCACTTTGGTGCTCAGAACCTCCTAAAATTGTCGCTGTTGCCTCTCCACAATGTGCTCAACCAAACCTAGGAAGGAATTTGCCCCACACCAACCACCCGGAAAAGACACAAAATGATGCAATTATCGGCTGAATGATAAAATGTACTACTGAACAAAAAAGAGATTTTTGGCTTGAATATTACCCGAAAAATTCTACAAATTTAAACCTGGACTACTCTCAACAAACTCACAAAAACCCAGGAAGGGATTTGGCTAATTCCGATCTTCCAAAACTGCCCTATTTTGGCACTACGCCCTCTTGAACAAAGACTGTGTCCCCCAATGATGAAATATGCTGAAATCCTCCTTATTCCTCCTCAATCTGCCAAGGAAGTGTTTTAAGAAATTTCCCTTGTAGTAGGGGAGGCATTCTACCACAACTTCCGACACTCAAGAGCTGACCCCAACACCACACAAATCTGTCTAGCATCCCCCCCTACGCAGACCCTGAAAAGAGAAATACTTCCTTCCCAAAAGCAACAATCTCTAGTCTCCAAATTCTCCACAAGGCTTAGTCTTCCCTTGGAGAAACTTCACTCAATTTCTCCTGTCAAAAACACCCCTAGGAGCCCGCTGAAAAGAGATACGATTTCGCTACTGCTTCCTCCTTGGAGTACGAATTGGCTGAAGGAAACCTGCTGAAATGGGCTCCAAATCCCGCAAATCTCCTCACCCAAGTAGCAATAGATTACCTTTCTACGGTGGCACTCGTGGTCCATCGAAGAAGAGGGTGAGATTTCCCCTTGGAAACCTCTGGTGCTAAACACCACTTCTGACTCAACTGAACAACTTGAGCAACAATGTGTGAATGTCAAATTATCAAAAGGTGCCCCATGCTTCCTTCAACACTATCTTTAATTGTTATCCCACCTTTCCTTGTGGGTCCCTTAGCTAAATATTTCGACCCCCTTCCCACACTATCGAGTTTTCCTCCAAGGGGTGTGTATTCCTTGAGGGGTGGCCCACACATTCCACTAAGGTTGAAATTTTCGATTTCTTGTAAGTCCCATGTATCAAAATTATCTCCAATTCCCAAATCACAAAATTGTGCTATGCTTAATAGTTCCCCAATAAACTCCGTTAATCTTATTAAATGAAAAATCAAAATTGGGGATATTACAAAGATAGATCAACAAACCTGAAATGTTACTAAATAGAAATATTAAGTGTAACAAAAGCATGCACTAGACAATAACATAGAAACTATAAAACAACACAAGGCACAAACACCCAACGCAATTTCAGAGCAGCAACTTAGCCATTTTATTAAAATCTGGAATATATTGGAGTACAATAGCAAGGAATAAATGTACCTGGGCTTGCATAAGCAAGTTGAATCAAACCCAAGTGAGATAGATGTCTCAAATGAGTACAAACTCGACCCCAAGTGGCCTCTGCGCTGAACCAAGAAATTAGTTGTTGCTGCTGCTAAGGAATAAATCGAATCTCCCACTGGAATGCCCAGAATGGTTTGAAATCGCTGTTGTAGCCTCCTCTTAATTTTCCCCACAAGAACCAGAAAGGAATTGGTCCTAATCCTCCACATCAGAAAACCCACAAAATGTTGCCAAATTACCAACCATTGCTGGCTGGAAAAACCTAAGATTTGCCCCACCAACAGTGCTCAGAAAATTATGCAAAATTAGCCCCTATCTCCTTTCACCAAACCCACAAAAACCCAGAAAGGAATTTGGCTAATTCCGACCTTCTAGAATTTCCCTATTTTGGCATTTCGCCCTCCTAAATAGAAACTGCGTACCCCAATGGTGGAATCTGTTGAAGTCCTTCTAATTCCTTCTCAATTTGCTAATGAAGGGCTTTGGGAAGTTCCTCCTAAACTGGGAGAGATGCTCTCTCCTAAGTACTGACACCAAAGAGTTGGGCCCATCTCCACATAACGCTGTCCAGTGTGAAAATTCCAAACTGGAATCCTATTGCAACAACTGATATTATTTCTCCTAATTGTTAATTAATTAAAAATTTATCTGCTATGATAATTATTGAAATAAATACACTGCAACCTTCACAAATAAAATTCTGCCAAAAAATAATGCGTTGGAAACTGAGAAATGCTCGCACACACACATAAAATTAACCCAATTATTTTTGGACAAAAGTCCCCGGAAAAACTGGTGCAACAGCTGAGGGTTTCATTATAATGCAACAATGAGAAATTCTGAGTACAACTGGATGCCGATATCTGGCAATCCTACAGAGAAAAATACTGGCAAAAATCTAGTGAGGAATTTTCCTCACCCCATAGGTAAACTCTTGTCACGACTTGCCTTCAGAAATTCGGCCCTCTGATCCTCAGTGTCAGCCTCTACGCTGCTCTGCACAGCTTGCTTGATGTCAAGCCTCTGACTAGTCTCTGATTAAGTCGTTTTGCCTTCTGTTGCCTGGAAAGATGCTTCTCTGACTCTTTGGGACTCCTTCCCGACCTCTGTAATTGAAGACATCTCTCCCTCTCAGTAGATCGATCTTGCCTCTAGAGGCTACTGCGCTGCCCTAGTGTCAGCCTCTCTGTGGCTCTTTATCCTCTCTGCAAATGCACTCACTGGATCTGGAATGCCTCCTCTAGCCTCACTGTCTCTACCCCTCTCTCACTGCTTCGATCTCTGGCTCTCTCTTTGGTAGCTGACTACTGCTACTCAGGAAATCGATCTGCCAAGGAAATCGAACTGCTTATTTGACTTCTCCATCACCACATCATCCTCCTCTTATAATCATCTGTTGGAGCACCAATGGCCAAGATTAAAACATAATCGATGGCTAGGATCATCTCTGGATCAATCCGTGTGAGTTTCTAGATGATTCTCGCCTTGACTTAATTAATACTGATTAATTAACCATATTCTTTAAGTTTAGACTTAGGAAATATTTAAAAACTGGTTAATAATCTAATTAAGTCATTTCTACGCGGAATTTCTAGAAATGATTTTTGGGTTTTGGAGATCTCATATATTCTAGCCTCCACCAAATTTTGTGGCTAGAACACATTTGATGCTACAAAAACTAACACTCCTTGCTAGCGAGGAATGTGTTCTACTGCTACACTCCCTGCCACAACACCCTGTCTCTACATCATCTCTTATCACGCTGCTGATGTCTAGTCATGTTGCCCACCAACCACTATGCAACTCTGGTATACACTGCATCTGTGCTGCTACTGATGTTGCCATACTGCTTCCAACACAACATCTGCACTGCAACTCCCTCTCATATGTTGCCGCTGCAACTGCAACTGAAAAGCATCCAAAATACTGAATCAACCATGTTTAGTATGATGCATCTATCTCCCAAGTCTTTGACTGCTACTAGCATCTGCACTGTCACTGAAAGATTGATGCTGCTGCCGGCTCTGCTCTGTGCCAACTGCACTGCTGCCAACCCTGCACTGTGCTCCCCAGTATCTGACTGCTACTAGTCTCTGCAACTGTCACTCTAGAATTTGACTGCATCAATTGTCACTTATCCATCTTGCTACTGAATACTATGAACCCCGTAGCAAGGTATTGATCCATGAGGTGGAATCCTCAAGGATCTCACCCATCTATAGTGATCTGGGGTGACAACACCAAGTCACCCCACCTCATCCCTGGTGGTATATTGGCGAACATCACGAAGTCTTCCTCCAACCTAGAGGAAAGCCTATCGATCTCTGCAAAAGTTGCATGTTGGTCCTGCTTCTCCTCCTTGTCCTTCTTCATGAGAGGACACTGTTGATTTTTGGTAGCATTGGATGTGCTTTAAGTCTCAAAATTTGCAGGGAGGCTTAGGCACATGCATTCTGCAATACCCAGAAATCGTTTTGGGAAATTCCATCCAAAGACAATTTTATTAAAATAATTAATTATTTTTAATGGGACCCTAAGTCTAAACTATGGAAATTAAAATAATTAATGGGTATTAATCTAAACTGTGGGTGAAACTTTTAGAAGAAGGCAGAGATCAAGTCAATATGATCCTAGCCATTGATTAGAATCTAATCTGAGTCGTTGATTGATCAACGGGAGGATTATAAGAGAAGGCTTGATGGGCACTTGTAGAACACAACAAGAGTTGATAAGCCAGATTGCATTGCTGAGGCTATAGCAGTGCAGTGATTTCGTGGTGACCACGCAGAGAGGGGCAGAGATAGTTTTTGGTTGGAAAATCTTCTCCTGAGCCAAGAATACGTAGCAGAGAGGTAGCGAAAGACGCAAAGGAGGCAGCGCAGTCTAATTTCCTGACCCCAAAACTCGAAAAATTATTTCCTTCTGATTTCCTTGCTACTCAAATGTAATATAGGTCACATAATAAGGACACACTGAGAATTTTAACTGGTAAAATATAAATTACAGCAGAAGCCAATGAAACCAATTTCAAACACATGCACATGTAATTTTTTCCCTTCAAAGTATGTTGTTTCATTAACAATAATTTACAACATACAAGGGCTCTTTTTGTGATAATGGCCCTCTGAAGAAAAAAACAAATACAACAAAAACCTGGAAATGATCCACCTAATCAAACCCTCTACAGATCATGCTTGGATAATCTAGATCCTTCTTCCTTGCTGCCCCTTGCACTCTTCCTCAAACCTGAACACTTGGATGGAAGTCTTGTTCCACCCAACCACTGAGATCTCACTATCTCACTGTTTCTTGTGTTCAAGAGATGTGCCTTCTCCCTTAGCCTAACATTTCTTTTATAAGTTCGAATTACTGATCAAATCCACAACCCTTATCTCCAAAGTGATTGACGATTGAGATTTGATCTCAACATTATTTGAGATCAATGGTTGAGATTCATCTAATTCAGTAATGCAAATAGCTTTTGCATTTCATTTAATTAACTCACTTTACGTTATTGAAGCCAATTACTTTAATTAAAGTAATTGCTAAGGTTAAGGGTCAATTAGGTAACTTCCACACGTCTAGACACTTAGACTGGTGTTGAAGTGCTTGGCTGGGCTACTCTCATCAACATGAAACATTGTGGCATGGATAGATTGTTATATAACTCTAATAGATCTTCTACTCATCATATGCAAAAAACTCTGTCTAGTATTTACGAGCTCTTCTACATCTTTCATGGCAAGAAAGAAATGAAGAGATATTATGTAAGGGTCTTTCCTTCCTTAGACTCAATTTATTCCTTTGCCAAAGACGCAAAGAATAAGCTTTTTCAAATGATTGCTATTACGCGTAGTGTAGTTAAGTTGTTTGACTTTGTGTTTCTTTTATTTTTAAGAGTGAACAAGTGACTAATGAACATTAAATATCATCTGACCTTTTTGGAAAATGGTTAGCCAATTTGCATCTTCCATTTGAACATTTTTAAAATAGTAAGGAGTTTTATTAGATGTTTGGTTGGTGAAAATTGCGTAGCAATGTAAGATTACTAGCCTTTATTTGTCAATACACAAAGATTTATTTGTAGAGGTACACTTTATGGCAGGACACTAATTTCCTTCAATTAAGTTTCATAAGCATTTTTAATTTTCTTTTTGGTCATCACTCAGGAAAAAATGATTATACTGTTCCAATAAAAGACATTAGGGAGGGAGTATATTTTGATCTATGTTGCAAGGTATGGAAATAGTTGCAATTTTTCTTATTTTGAAGGACATAATTGTAAAATATGATGTGTTTTTACAGACACAAAGTGGGCTTCATAAATGCTATCTTTATTGAAATTCATAACTAACTCGCGTAATTTAATTTGGGTTGTGAAGGTTCTTTTTGTACATGGCATATCTAAGAGTGTGTCAATCATTTATGTATGGGATGGAACTGATGCTCCACCAAAAGAATTTGTGATGAAGTAAGTATAGTTATTTTATTATTACATTGTTCTTTGTTTGTGCGCTTCTTGACAAAGAAAGAGGTTGTGATATGAAAATGTTTTATTAGGATAGGGAAAACATGAAATTTAATTTTTCAAAATTGCAACTTGGTTGTGTCATTCATTGCACAATATTTTTATTTGTAATATGGCAAACCCCTTGTAATAAAGGTGACTATAGCCCTTGGAATTCTTGATAGACTCCATATGCACATTGTGTGCCCAGTTTACAATAAACAATATGATAGGGTACCTTTTCTCCATAAATGCCCCAGAAATGGAAATGTGACAAAAGCACCTTTTCCTGGCCGTTTGTTTGCACATAGTGGCTTTTTCTGACAAGTGCTTCTCATATCACAATAAAGCAAGTTCACACATCCCCAATTTGGATGTATTCAATGAGGCAAGGTTGAGTTATGACATTCAACTATTGAAGCTCCTTCAATTAAGAAGTTGTGGGTGGGGGATATCCATTAGGTCAAACTCACCAAGGACTTGTACCTATCCCCAACTGCAATAGACAATCTTCTTGCATAGGCATGCTGATCCATGAGGGAGAACCTGTCATTATGGGATTTAAACTTTCATGGTTGGAATATCAACATTCCCACATTACAAACCAAGTCCATGCTGACCTTGTCACCTCACAAACTAGCACCTTTAGATTAAGGTCGAGAAGTTCGGTATTGGGCTATGAGCACCTAAAATGGATGCTAATGTCACCTCACCAATCCTCTTCACACTTTAGGTTGGCTCTTCTCCGATTCAATTGGGACTTGCCTAACGTAATATTGCTAAAGCTTAAGCAATAAGGGCTTAAGGTGAAATGAAGAGTGACTTTAGAAAAACAAATGTTGAAGAACAGATTTAAAAAATGATGGGAGGATTAAGACTAGTGTCAAGTCCATTGGGCAAGTGGAGTCAAATGTTAACAATAGGAGGGTGTCTTCTTATGTGATTGTGTGGCTTGATCCAGGAACCTAGTATTATTTTGTCTTGCTGTCCACCTATGTGAAACAACTTTTGTAGGAATTCAAATGAAGAAAGACCTCCAATTGTATATGAGGGTGTGCCTATTGGTGGAAAATGGAAGATGTAACTAATTTGACTTAAGAAGGAAGATATATAATGATGTTTTCCAACAATATACACTAAGTATTTAAGGGAGCAATTAGCTCTACTTTCAACAAAGGCATGATCTTCTTAATGAGGAATTTTGTTAGCTATGTTCTAGTCCTTCATTGAGACATTTGATGCAAAAAATTTCAGCCTCACTATTTAGCAGATTAAGGAAAATAGACATTGTTGACCATGTACATGTTAACAGTTCCAAGAAGCAGTGTACAAAGCAGTGGAAGTTTTTTTTTCAAGATCATTATCATCATTTAGCTTCAATTTCATCATTGTAATCACAATTTCTGCAAATTTTTTATAAATGATTCTAGTATGACTATTAAGTCATGTAATAACACCTTGCTAGTTTTTGTGGCATTGTAGGTGTTCTAGTCTCGAAACTTTGTGGAGAGGCTATAACACATGGGTGCTGCACAATCCAGAAATCGTTTATGGAAATTCCACCTAGAAGTGTCTCAATTAGATTATTAGCCTATTTTTAAATATTTCCTAAAAGTCTATACTTAGGAAAAGGGGTTAATTAATCAGTATTAATTGAGAAAGGTCTGAACCATCTAGAAACTCACACGGATCAATCTTGAGATGATCTCAGCCATCGATTATGTTTTAACCTTGGTCGTTGGAATCCCCACTGGAGATTATATGAGGAGGTTGTTGGGTAGATGGAAAACACACACTAGAGATCCATTTTAGTTGGGAGGTTCGATTTTCCAGAGAGCAGGAGCAGTTGCCATAAGAGTTCGAGCCAGAGAAGGAAGCAAAGATAGAGAGGGGCATGGAAAGTGAGACCAGACGAACTTTTCCAGATTCAGAGAGGCAACAGTAAGTGGCAGAAATATTCCACGTGGAAGCTGCAAGGGTTACGCACAAGCTTCAGCAGAGTGATGTGATTTAGCTGGAGAGGAAGTCGATCTAGCATCTTGAGGTCGGGAAAGTCTTCCAGAGGCCTAGAGATCCATTTCCAGCAGCAAAGATAGGCAGGGCGGCTTGATCAGAGGTTGAGCAAAGCCACACATGTGAGAGGCATTGCAAGGACTACATAGAGGTCCTGTGCAAGGGTTTGGACGACTAGATTTTCTGGAGGAGCCAGTGCAGGGATTGCTTGTGGAGTGAGAATTTTTCTCTCTAATTACTTTTGTCAGATACTTGCTGATTGGATAGCCAGCGGGGCATCCATAGATTGTACTCAGAATTTGTCACTGCTGCTTAATAATAAAAACCCTTAGCTGCTGCACCAGTTTTCCCGAGTTGGGTTTTTCTGGGGACTTTTGTCCAAAAATAACGATGTCAAATTTTTGTGTGCGCCAGTATTTTCTCAGTTTCCAATTTATCTTCCGCAAAATTCAATTTGGTGAAAATTGCAGTTGTGAATTATTCGTTGTTTGTGTGGGCAAATAAACTGTTAATTAATTTACAGTTAGAAGAATAATTTCTAGTTGCCGCAATAGATGAAATTTTCACATGGTATCAGAGCGCTTTTGATCAGACGGGGAAGCTAAGAAGCGAAGGCAAAAATTCTTTGAGCAACAAGCCAAATTTAAGGGAGTTGTGCAGAGGCTAAGCCAGGTAGTACGAGTTGCTTGAGAAAGTTCCATTTTTTAGTGCAGGTGGGCAGAAAAATTCGGCTTGCTAGTCCGAGTGATTCTAGCAGGTAGAGGGAGCAACAATCTAGTATTTTCGCTGGGAAAATTCCTTGTTTGGGCGCAGAAGGATTTTATAACAGTTTGCGACAGTAGAATTAATGCCAGGTGGAAGAGGAAGAGCACACACAGATAATTTCTATGAGAGGGTTTATAGTCTGAAAATCTGATTTTCCAATTGCAGTTGGCTATAACTGTAAGTAGATTTTCTCACTCTAGAAGGGAGTGCGAATAGCAGATTCAACAGCCAAATAGAGGAAGAGAGATATTTTTGTCCAGATTTAGAGATGGCCACAACTAGGCTTAGAGATCAGGATAAGTTGGAGGGAGCCTCCAACTTTGTCATTTGGAAGGCTAGGATGTCCTTCCTTTTGGATGAATATGGCCAGAAAGCCTATGTAGATAATGTGGTGGTAGTTCCTTAGGATGCAGATCAGCTGAAGGAATACAGGGAAGAGATGGCGAAGGCGAAGCGGTTGATCCTGGATGGAGTCCGTGACAATATAGTCTCACATATATCTGGCAAGACTACTGCCAAGGAGATGTGGGATGCTCTTGACTAGCTATATCAACATACTTCTGAGTCACAAAACATGTTCCTGCAGGAGAAGCTGAGAAGCATTAAGATGCAAAAGGTTGAAGGCATAGATTCCTTCGTCACTAGGATTCAGGAAGTCCGTGATTAGCTTGCAGCCGTTGGGGAGGCACCTCAACCGACAAAGCTTGTATGGTTGGCTCTGAATAGTGTCTCAGAGGAGTGGCAAGTCTTTGTCCAAAGTATCTTGGGCCAAGACACATTGCCTAGATGGGACAGGATGTGGTTAGACCTACATTAGTAGGATTTGAGGTGAGCTCTATTAAAGAGCTCCATTAGCGGAAGCAACAGTAAGGGCTTGAAGGGTGAGAAGGAGGAGGAGAATGCGACCCTTGCATCAAAGGGTCCCAGTTAGGGATAAGGGGAGAAGAAGAAAAAGAAGGACCTATCTAAGGTCAAATGCTTAAGGTGTGGCGAGTTTGGCCACTACTGTACACAATGGCATCTCAGGAAGAAGGACAAGCAGGAAAAGCAGGACCAGGTGGCAGCGTTCGCAGAGATAGACAAGTTATCCTCTAGGCTAGAGGGGGATTTCGCCATGTTTACAACTATACCTCTAGGAGTGAGGTGGGGCCATATGAAGTTATAGTCCTAAAGTTGCAGAAGATGGGCAGGGTCCATTGAGGTGACCTCCTCATGGACCAGTACCTTGCTACAGGGGCACACAAAATTCAGTAGCAGGATGGATCAGTGTCAGTGATGCAGTCAGATTCCAAAGTGACAGTTGCAGAGTAGTTGCAGTAAGGTGCTGAGGAGCGCAGAGCAGTGTTGACAACAAAGGAGGAGGCTCACTAGCAGAGTCAACAACAACACAAATTCCTTGATGGACAGTGCAGAGGCTAGTAGCAGTCAAATGCTTAGGTGACAAATGTGTTGATTTGGGGTAGCATCAGATGTGCTCTAGCCATGAAAATTGGTGGAGAGGCTAAAGCAGATGAGATCTCCAAGACCTAGAAATGGTTTGGGCTGATTCTAACCAGTTTGGGAGATATTAAAATAATTAATATTTTTAATGGAGTTCCTAAGTCTAAACTTAGGAAAAATAAAATATTAATGGGTGTTAATATAAAACTGGGTTAGAATGTTTCAAAAGTCATGGATCAAGCAAAATCTAATCTTAGCCGTTGATTAGAGATTTAATCTTGACCGTTGATGGACCAACGAGAAAAGTATAAGAGGAGGCTTGAGGGTCAGTTGGAGAATACACCAGAGTGATCACTCATTCTATTCTTTAGAGCGGGGTTTGCTAAGATAGATAGAATCAGTGATCAACAGTGAGGGGTAGTGAATACATAGCAGAGAGGCAGAGTTGGTACTAGAGAGACAGCGTAGAGCTCGGAGAGGTTGACGTAGAGGCAGCTGGGTGCTATGCAGAGGCAGCTAGCAGCTGCGCAGAGCCAGGAGAGGCTAGCGTGTGAGACGTAGAGGGTCTAGGGGCTGACACAAAAGCTACAGAAGCTGACGCAAAAGTTCCAGAAGTTGATGCAGAGGCTAGCAGAGCTAATGTAGGGCCAAGAGGCAGCGCTGGAAGGATTTCATGCGATAGACTGGGTGCTGGTGAGCCAGATAGGGTGACGCAGTCCCTATCAGAGTGATGCAGAGCAGTGGGAGCTGCAATTGTCGCTGTGGGATCGTTCATACAATGATTATTCAACAGGAATATTTGTGTCTGAGGAGAGGTACTACTACCAAGGGCATTCTCTGTTGGGTGAGCCATTTCTGGCACCTTGGTTGTATTATGAAAACTGCATAATAATAAAACCCTCTGAATAGCTGCACCGGTTTTCTGGCATTGGGTTTTTCCGGGGACATTCGTCCAAAATAATAGTGTCACTTGTGTTCTTGTTTTCTTTCAGTTGATGATATGTAGATGTTGATGTTGTAATTGTGTTTATTTTCAGTATTTACATGGTAAAAACTTGTTAAGTAATTAAACAAGTAGGAAGACATAAACCAGATAGTACAGGAAGAATTTCGAACATGTTAAACTTAGAAATTCCAACAAGATGCAACACAAGGACACACAGTTGATTCAATACTTTGGATCCTTCTCAATTGCAGTAGCAACAACAACAGATGAGAGGGAGTTGCGGTGCAAATGCAAAGTTAGCTGCGGTATAGTAGTGTTAGCAACACCATAGATGCAATATTAAAGTTGCGCAAAGTTAGCTGCAGTATAGTAGTGTTAGCAACACCATAGATGCAATATTAAAGTTGCGCAGTAGTTGGTGGGCAGTGACAGGCGGTCACAGTGGCCAGACATCAGTAGCGTGATAGAGGGTAATACATGTGAAAATTCCTACACTCGAAGGAACTACTACTGAAGCAAATTTGAATTTACTTCACCTACTTGATTTTTAATATACATTAACCAAGTTATTCTTCTGAATATTGAAGCAAATTACTTCTACAACCTACACTAATTAAATATTTGATCTCAAGAAACAAAAAGTAGAGAAAAGAACAAGATAATAGGACACACTTATTTTTGGACACAATAATCCCCAGAAAGACCCAATGCGGGAAAACCAGTGCAATAGCTCTAAGGGTTTTATTATTATGAAGGAGAAATATCTGAATACAAATCTAGGGTGCTTATCTAGCAATCCTTTATAGAGAAAATACTGGCGGAAAATCTGAGTGAGTTTTACCTCACTTCACCTAACAAAATTCCAGATGATTTGACACAAGACTGGCTAACCCCGATATTTCTGCGTCACCTCTTCTGTCCTCTATGTCAGCTTTCCTGACTGTTCATGCAGTTCCTGACAGTTTCGGTTGATCACAACAGTTTCGGCACCTGCCCTGTACGTCATCTTTCCCGGCTGTTCTAGTTGTTCCCGCTAGTTCCAGCTTTTGTCTTTTGTGTTAGATTTCCCGACTGTTCTCGACAGTTCCAACTTCTGCCCTCTGTGTCAGCTTTCCCGGCTGTTCCAACAGTTCCCGATAGTTTCAGCTGTTCCTGGCAGTTTCAACTTCTGTGTGATAGGCAGCTTTTTTGCTCTACTGGCTCTCTCCGCCTCTCTGTTTGTATTCTCCACAAAGTCCTTCCAAATTCTCACTACCTCTCTACTGCAGAATGATCACTTAATTCAAAATCCTTAGCAAACCCTGCCCTAGGAATCAAATTCTTGATCAATTTGTTCTCTTTGTGTGTGTTTCCAAATGAATCCCAAGCCTCCATTTTATACTTTTCCTGTTGAGTCTTCAACGATTGAGATTAAGTCTCTAATCAACGGCTAAGATTAAAACATGACTTGATCAGTCTTCTAGATCATTCTCACCCATATTTTGATTAATACTCATTAATATTTTAATTTTCCTAAGTTTATACTTAGGAACCCCATTAAAAATATTAATTATTTTAATAAAATACAATGCGGGTGAAATTTCACCAAACTGTTTCTGGGTGCTTTAGAACTCATGTGCCTTAGCCTCTCCACCAATTTTCATGGCTAGAGCATTTCCGATGCTACCAAAAACTAACACTCCCTCTTTGCGAGGAAAGTGCTCTAGCAACAATGTCCACCTGCATGTTGCTCTGTTTCTGAAACACCTCCTTTATGCACTGCTGTTGCCACCAACAATGTGCTGCTGTTGCTACTGTACTGCTTCCCATGACACTGCCACTGCGACTGCTGCATTTGTACTACAACTCCCTCTCAAACGCTGCATCTGCTATGCTGCTAGCACTGCCACTGCTAACACTACATCTATACTGCAACTCAGTTGCTGAGAGTAGCAACTGAAAAACATCCAAAATTAGTTGAACTTTATTGTGTTCAACATAATACAATGAATGTTGGAATCTGGCTGTTGCTGATTCTGACCCTCTGAATCTTTTGCGCTACTGCTGCCAACTGCATTGCTGCCAACCTTGCTCTGCGCTAATCAGTCTTTGGTCCCCAGCTACTGCATCTGTCCTCCAAACACTCCATTGCATCTTCTGACACTAAGTCCATCTTGCTACTGTTGAATCTTGGGTTCCCGTAGCAAGGAATTGATCCAAGAGGTGGACTCCTTAAGGATCCTACCCATATGTAGTCCTCCCGACTATAGCTCAATATCGCCCCATCTCCCGCTTGGAGATGCGTGGGAACTCATGGCAAACTCATCCTCGTCAATCTTTGCTGAAGCAACGTTAGGATAATGTTTCCCATCCTTGTCCTTTTTCTTCAAGGGACCCTGGCATGCATAGTGGCCCATCTCGCCACAACAGAAGCATTTCACCTTCGAAATGTCCTTCTTTCACTTCGGCTTTTGCTGTCCCTTCGATGCTAGAATTGCGTTCTCCTCCTCCTCCCTTTTTGTGCTACTTCGACTGTTGCCACTGAGGTTGACCTTCACTAGGTCCGCCCTTAACTCCTCCTGTTGAAGAGCCGCCCACATCTCCGCCCATGAAGGTAATTTTTCTTTGCCCAATATGCTTTGGACAAAAACTTGCCATTCATCCGAGACTCCGTTCAGGGCTATCTTCACCATCGCGATTCGCTGAGGAGTGGACCACTCTGTAGTAAGTTGGTTTCTAGTGTCCTGAAGATGCTGAAGATAGAGGTTCACCCCTTCTCCTTTCTGCATCAAAGTCGCTGCAACTTTTGCTCTAAATACATCTTCCGCTGTTCGGAAGAGCCTTCATATAGAGAAAACAAGGCTTCCCACATCTCTCGGGCTGTATCCTTGCCCTGCAAGTGTGAGACCACTTGATCTCAAACTCCATCGAGGATGAGCCTCTTTGCCTTCCCCTACTTGGCCTTGTATCTCTTCTTTTGATCGTTGTTAGCAGGAACAACCACAACACTTTTGACGTATGCCTCGAGATCGTATTCCTTCAGATGAGTTAAGATTTTGGTCTTCCATATGACATAGTTGGAAGCACCTTCCAACCTGTCTTGATCTTTGAGCCCATGCGATGTCATTTCACCCAACTGTCGAACCGACTCCTCTAGTCATTGCTTAGCTGCTCAGTAAGTGAGAAATTCGAACATTCTGGCGGTGTTGGCCATTGGAGTGGCACTTGATGATTATATGAAGACTCCACGCCCAAGGTTGATCTAGAAGACAGTTGTACTATCATATCTCATCAGTCAACAGAGTTTTTTAACTCTACTTCTATTTTCTCATCATCTTTATTGTACCCAGATTCAACACCCTGTGGGGAATTGTAATAAGTGATACTAGTAATGATGAATTTTTGAGTCTGTAACAGACCTAGGATGTTGGGACTCGATCAACAAACGAGTACACCTTGGAGTGTTTTTTTTATATGGTTAATTATCCCTTCTTTTTCCAAGGTGTATAATTTTATGGGTTTTTTCACTCATTTTTAACCCCAAAGCCGGGGTGACGGTTTGAAGATTGAGCCCCTAATACATCTTAGTGTCTAGAGTCGATGCATATTACCATACTAGATCACACAAAAAATTTCGTGGAATTTGTTTAGGTCTAGGTAGTCATTTTTTAATTTTTTAGATTTCTTGCAGGTCAAAAATTGCAAATAAAATTGTATTTAAATTGTAATAAGTGTAGTCTAGAGAAGTTGCATGGGGTATGAGTAATCAAAATTACACCTCTCACCCTCAACTTTCGTTTATGACACATTTTGAGGGGTTAATAATGTGTTTTGAACCCTCAAAACCCACTTTTCCTAGGTTTATTGGGAAATCAGGCAATTAATTAAGCCAGAAATTAAATAAATGGAGAAAAATAAATATCCACACATGCTAAATGTTGTGGAAATGTGGTGGAAAATTATGGGGGAGTTAAGTGAAGTCCCAAGGTGATGTGGACTCCTAAAATTAAGGAAAGGGCATGTGCTCAAATAAAATCGAATTTCTGGCATTAAAGGAGAAACCTGCTTACTTGGAGCTCCATTCAACAAATTTGAATTTCTCTTTGGGATTGTCACCTCATGCCACTTGTTTAATCATTTCTACATTGGGATTGGCTCCAATGCCATTTGTCATTGCCATTCTTCATTGGGATTTGCTCCCAACTCTTTATATAATAGAGCCATGGGCTCTCATATTGTATCATGTAATATGAGCTATTGTGCTTGAGGAGACTCTGTAGGATTGTATTCACTACTTGCAATATAATACAATAGTCTTTGGGGTAAAGCGTGATGGTGTTCTTCTCCTTGCATGTGTGGTAAATTCTTGACTTGTTGTTATGCTTCTATTTATTTCCTCATGTCACTATTTCTTTCATGCTTGTTTCAAGTTAAATTAGTATGCAACTATCTCATATTAGCATAAGAATTAATTATTTGCTTTAGGAAAATAAATCTTCTAGTGGATAATAAATGTATATCTAGGAATTCTTTCCACTGCACTTATTTAATTTCATGTCGATTTAATGATTTGTGGTGAAGTTTTGTAGATGAATCATTATTTGGTCAAGCTTTTCAAGCGTGAGGGGAATATCTCGGAGGAATCAACCCATTCTTGAAAAATATTCAAGGAGAACCCGCATGTTTTGAATTCCAAAGTCTCATCTATATATTATTTGTGTCTTGTAGGGATTCTTTCAAGTTTCTTAAAGCTTTTATTTCTTGCATTAAAATATCAAACTTGGAAAAATTTATTTTTTACGTATTGTACTTCATTTATCAATATCTGACTATTTCAAAGAGCTAAGTCATGGCTAGTCAAAGAGGAGAGCTTGCTCATACTCTTTGCCCTAGTCTCTTGTAGATTATTTTTATAACATACTTTGTTGTCATCTTAGTCTAACATCTGAGTTATTTTTGTATCCTTTTGAGCAAGATAGTTTCCATGCTGCTTTGATTTGTAGATTTATTCATCTTGAAAGCATTTATAATATCTTGTGCTAACAATTTAGTGTTTCACTTTTTAAGGTTATTTTGGCTTTCCATTTGAAAGCATTTCACTTTATTTTAAGCAAAATACGATTTCATTTCTTAAAGAGCAAATAATTGGAAGGCACTGGTTGTTTATGTATTTCATGCTTATCTTATGATGGTTATTGCTCATATCAATTTTTTGCTTATAAATCTTAAAGAGATAATCTATTTAACTCTAACAATTCTCCTAGAAACTCACATCTTTTTTGAATTAACTTTTCATTAGGGAACACCCCGCTTAGCTAAACTAGGAGATAGCTCAAACGGAGAGAGTCGGGATTAGTGTGACAACCCCTTCTTTGAGTTCCTTGCCACCAACCACACCTTGTGGGGTTGAAGGCTTTTCTCACTGACTTGTAGGTAGGTTTAGGCGGTAGGGTCAACACGCGTAAAGTTCTATTAGGAGAAAATTTCCCTTCTACGTGTCTTTGTTATTTTCCAGTGGATTTCCGCCCCGAAAAAAACTGCACCCTTCAAGCACTGCGCTGAGACTTTGCGTCACTCCCTCTGCCTCTGCAAACTCACGAACTGGAAATCGTACCTCTCTGTTGTCTCACTCAGAGAGAGATTTCCTTGGATTTGCTTCCCGACAAGGACTGTGCAATCCCTTCAAGGGGATTCAAATTGCTACCAAGTGTAGCTTTCGACCTCACTGCTCAACATTTGATCTGCTCTTCCTGTTTCAAAATCAACGCTCTGATACCATGTGAAAATTTCTAGACTCGAAGGAACCCCTATTGCAGCAAATCTGAATCTACTTCACCTGCTTGATTTTTAATATACATTAACCAAGTTATTTTTCTGAATAATGAAGCAAATTACTTTTGCAGCCTACACTAATTAAATATTTGATCTCATGAAACAAAAAACAGAGCAAAGAACAAGAACAAGATACATAGGACACACTTATTTTTGGACACAATAGTCCTCGGAAAAACCCATTGTGGGAAAACCGATGCAACAACTTTGAGGGTTTTATTATTATGCAGGAGAAATATCTGAATACAAATTTAGGATGCTCATCTAGCAATCCTTTATAGAGAAAATACTGGCAGAATATTTGAGTGAGTTTTACCTCACTTCACTCGACAGAATTCCGAATGATCTGGCACAAGACTGGCTAACCCCGACTATTTCTGTGTCACCTCTTTTGCCCTCTGCGTCAGCTTACCCAATTGTTCCGACAGTTCCGATTGTTCTTGGCAGTTCCAGCTTCTACCCTTTGCGTCAGCTTTCTGGACTGTTGAGGTTGTTCCCGGCAGTTCCAACTTTTGCCCGCTGCGTCAGCTTTCCCAGTTGTTCCGACAGTTCCCAACAGTTTTGGCCATTCCCGACAGTGCCGGCTTTTGCCCTATGCATCAGCTTTTCCAAACTGTTTCGGCTTCTACGTGACAGACAACTTTTCTGCTTTGGTGTCTCTCTTCGCATCTCTGTCTGTATTCTCCAGAAAGTTCTTCTCTCGGATTCTCACTGCCCCTTTGCTGCAGAATGATCACTTAATTCGAAATCCTTAGCAAACCCTGCCCTAGGAATCAAATTCTTGATCAATTCGTTCTCTCTATGTGTGTTTCCAAATGAACCCCAGGCCTCCATTTTATACATTTCATGTTGAGTTTTCAACAACCGAGATTAAGTCTCTGATCAACGGCTAAGATTAAAACATGACTTGATCCGCCTTCTAGATCATTCTCACACATATTTTGATTAATAACCATTAATATTTTAATTTTCCTAAGTTTATACTTAGGAACCCCATTAAAAATATCAATTATTTTACTGAAGTAGAATCTCGGTGGAATTTCACCAAACGATTTATGGGTTCTTTAGAACTCATGTGCCTTAGCCTCTCCACCAATTTTCAAGGCTAGAGCACTTCCGATGCTACTAAAAACTAACAATATAGAGATAGGGTGCTGTAGCTATAGTGCAGCACTAGAACACCTTCCTCGTTAAGAGGGATTGCTAGTTTTTGTAGCATTGGTGGTTTTCTAGTCTCGAAACTTTGAGGAGAGGCTAAAACATAGGAGTTCTCTATAACCCAAAAATATTTTATGGAAATTACACCTAGAAGTGTCTCAATTAGATTATTAGCCTATTTTTAAATATATCTTAACTCTAAACTTAGGAAAATGGGTTAATTAATCAGTGTTAATTGAGAAAGGTGTGAACCATCTAGAAATTCACACGGTTCAATCCAGAGATGATCTTGGGCACTGATTATGTTTTAATCTTGGCCATTGGAATCCCAACTAGAGATTATAATAGGAGGTCGATGGGTAGATGGAGTACACACATTAGAGATCGATTTTCCTTGGGCAGTTTGATTTTCTAGAGAGTAGTTAACAATTGCTGGAAGAGTTCGAGTCAGAGAAGGAAGCAAAGATAGAGAGGAACATGGACGATGAGTCTGGAGGAAGTTTTCTAGATTTGGAGAGGCAACAACAAGTGGCAGAAGTATTCCATGCAGAAGCTACGCAAGGGCTATGCAGAAGCTTCAACAAAGCAAGTCAATTTAGTTGGAGAGGAAGTCGATTCAGCTTCCAGAGGTCGGGAAAGTCCTCCAGTAACCCGAAGAGCCATTTCTAGCAACAGAGACAGGAAGGACGGCTTGATCAAATGCTGAACAGAGCCACACATGTGAGAGGCAGCGCAAGGATTGTGCAGAGGGCTTGTGCAACGGTTTAGACGACCAAGTTTTCTAGAGGAGTCAATGTCGGGATTATTGTGGAGTGAGCGAATTTTTCTCACTAATTACTTTTGTCAGATACTTGCTGATAGGATAGCCAACTGGGCATCCATAGACTGTATTCAAAATTTCTCACTACTGCTTAATAATAAAAACTCTCAACTGTTGCACTGGTTTTCCCAAGTTGGGCTTTTCGGGGGACTTTTGTCCAAAAACAATGGTGTCAAATTTTTTTGTTTGTGTGCCACTATTTTCTCAATTTCCAGTTTATCTTCTACATAGTTTAATTTGGTGAAAATTGCATTTGTGAATTATTTGTTGTTTGTGTTGGGAAATAAACTATTAATTAATTTATAGTTAGAAGAACAATTTCCAGTTGCTGCAATAGTTAAAATTTTCACTCACCTAGGTAAGGCTATGATTCTTCTCAAAGGGTTTCATCCTAGGGGGTTTTTTAACCTCCTCAAGCTATGTGTGTTTGTAAACACGGATAATTGGTAGTATTTTTCTCCCATATATACCCCAAAGATAGGGTGGAGCTCTTTGATAAGTTCATAGGTGAGTCTTAGTGTTTATCGAGCCTTTCTATTTTTCATAATAGATCATGTGTCTTGTTGCAGAATTTGGTAAAGTCTTGAGGGTCTATGTCAAATGTGTATTTCCCCTTCTAAGGGTTGATATTGTAATTATTTGTTGTAAAAATTACGGGAGGAGGTTGTAGTTCACTTTGGGATTCTTTCCATCACCTGGATTCGTGAGATATTCTGGGTTTTATTGGAGTTGGTGTGGAGAGCCTACATTTAATTTTGCAGAATTTGTAGATTTGATGGCGGAAATCTCAGTGCACCTACAACAATAGTGGCAATAATTTTTTAGCTTAGCGCAAAAGTTTTTGGTGGAGTCATTCCAACAATTGGGCATCACAATTCCAACCTGGGTTTTGCCTAGCTTGCTGTAGCAAGCCCATGTTCCCCTTCCATACTCATTTGTACTCCATTTTGCTCATAAATAGATAAAATGGCTCAGAGTTTTGGCGCATTTCCTCTTGTGTTTAGATTTTCTTTGTATGTGTTGAATTTCCTAGTTGTTTTTATAGTGCATGTTTCTGTTATTCACTTAATATTTCCGTTAGGAATATTATAGTATAATTCAGTGTGTTGTTCCTTTCCTCTTCTGCTCAAATCTGCTCAACGATTCTACTGTGCTGCTCTCCGGATTTACTTTCTGACTCTATGTCTGCCTGTTGGAGCTCTGATTTGAGCAATTCGAACTTTTCCTGCCACACTCCAACTGAAAATTGAACTTTTGCTCTACTACTCGCACTGTCTGGCTAGGTCTTGTGCAAACCTTGGAGAAATTGTGCTGTTGCTCCCTCTGAACAACGAATTTCTCCCTCTTCATCTCTGAGCTACTAATCTGATCAAAATCACTCTGATACCATGTGAAAATTCCTTGAAATGAAACAATTAGAAATTATTCTTCTAACTGGTTAACTCTTATGCAGTTTATTTGTTCCGACAAACAATGAATAATTCACACTACAATTCTTCACAAATAAAAACGATGTTGTGGAAATAAAATATGCAGAATTGAGAAATTTAGAGCAATCATACACACAAATTGACACCGTTATTTTTGGACGATTGTCCTCGAAAAAGGCCAGTGTGGGAAAACTAGTGCAGCAGATGAGAGTTTTATTATTATGCAGCTGCAAAAATTCTGAGTACAATAAAATGGATGCCAAACTGGAGATCCTTTGAGAGAAATACTGGGAAAATTACTAAGGGAATTTTACCCTCCTCCACAAGCAATCCAGGCCCCAACTGACCATAGAAAACTACTTTGGCAAATCCCTACGTTAGCCTTCTACGGAGAGCCTGCATAGGCCAAACTTGCACTCTTATGGAACTACTTTTGAATTAGTTGTTCTGCCTGTAGTTATTGCTGGAAGTCACTAGCTAGGCCCTCTGGAAATCTTCTCAGCCTCTGACACCTGAAACCTCCTCCTTTTGAATCAGCTGTTCTGCGTGTAGCTGCTGCTGGAAGTCACTGGTCAGGCCCTTTAGAAATCTTCTTGGCCTCCGACACCTGAAACCTCCTCCTGCTCAGCCAAATCGAATTGCCTCTTTGAGGCTCCTGCGCAGCCTCGTGGAGATGAAACTCGACCTCCTCTCTTGACTCCTCCGGAACTAGAAACTCCTTTGGAAACCTGCTACTCTGCCCCTCTGCCACCTACTACTTAATCACTGACTTGATCTCACTGTTGAATCACTTGCTACTAGAAAATCGAATTGCCTTGATTATTGAGTATCTACTTCTGGTGTATTCTCCATCTACCCCATTGACCTCTTCTTATAATCTCTTGTTGGGGAATAAACGACCATGATTAAATCCTCATCAATGGCTTAGATCATATCAGAGTTGATCTATGTGAGTTTCTAGAGAACCCTCACATTTCTCAATTAATTCCTATTAATTAATCGACTTTCCTAAGTTAGACTTAGGAAATAATTAATTGTCAACTAAATAATCTAATTATGTTGTCTCTAGGTGGAATTTCTAGAAATGATTTCTAGGTTCTGAGGAACTCATGTGTTTTAGCCTCTCCACAAAGTTTGAGACTAGAACACCATACGATGCTACAAAAACTAACACTCAGTGTGATAGCTAGGGCATCAATTTAATTGAAATTCCATCGTGGAATTCGTTCAAAACTTGTGGATGCCTAGTGGAGACACAAAGGAAGAATTCTATCTAGACAATACAAAAATTCCTCCTCCTTAAAATTTCGTATCAAGCCCTAGAAAGCCTCTTTATCCTTAAAGGGATGCAGTAAGAAAGAGATGAAAATAATGATGCTTCATTGAGTTAATGTGATCACCAAGGATCTAGGACCAGTGCCTAGCAATTGGGAAGATTGGAGTCAAAATGATTTTGATTTGTGAACTTCGCTCTTCAAGGAAACCTAGAAGCAAGCTTCACATGTCCTAATGGAGGAAACTTAATTGCTAATCTAGAATTTTATACTTCATTGGGCAGAATTAATGGAGTTTCAAGGATGCAATATATAAAACAACCTCTAGGAACATTCATTCATTCGTTGTACATGAGTAACACATGCAAAATTTCTAACAACTTCAATGTTCTAACAAAAATTAGGGCACATTAAAAACTATAGACAATATTCTATTCATTAGACATTCATTAGATCAAAAATATAACATTAAACAAGACTTACAAGACAATGAAGAGTATATCCATCCATCAATTTGCCAAAGAGAAGCTCCAAGAGAGATAGCAATTTTTTTTCGAACATCAAAATGCATTTAGTCATCCAAAATCATTCCACAAATTGCAGGCTGAAAATCTCTAATGAGGTTGGCCGAAAATCCAAAGTGTGATGATTCCAAATGAGAGTGTGTCTCTCATATTTATACAAGTCTAATGAGTTCGAATTATAAAAGAAGAAGCCCCTAACCTATCAAATGATGTGAGATACCCTTGGTTACAAACCAACCAAGATAGCTTAAACATTAATTCTTTAATAGCTTAATAGTAGCCATTCCTTTCTAGCCGTTGAATGATGGATCTCTCTATTTAATGTGTTACCACGTTTTGGTTCTTCATCTTGTTGTGACGATGTACCACATTTGCTGGTTCAAAACACGTCGACCAATGAATTTTGATGTGATTATCCTCGAAAACCTTCTCAAACATTTATATGGATCACAGAAGCCTAAATTCAAACATTAATTATTGTTTAATTTGTCTTTTAGCCCACGTAATTAATGTGAATTTCTCTCCAAGGCTAGCGTTGAGGCCCCATGTGCTGAGAATGAGGGTGAAGGCCTCAAAAGTGATGAATAAGAGGGGGATGCCTTCCAAATGCCGCAAAACATCTCCAAACCCCAAGTTGGGCTCAGTGGGCTCCAAATGGGTCTCATGGGTCTCTAAATGGCTCAAGATCAAGTTAATGCTCCATCAATAAGGGCTAGAAGATGACACATGCCCTCCCATGTCCCTCCGAGTGAGACAAAACCTCTTCTGGGCTTTGGATTAGCTGCCAAGTGTTAGGTGCAATGTGTAGCTAGTTGGGCAACGTGGTCCAAGTGCATCATCATCTCTGCATAACTAGGGCATGAACAATTAATGTGGTGGTGCTAAAGAAGCCCATACTGTGGCAATTAATGCTCTGCAATGCTAGAGGCCCATGGCTCTCAATGCTCACCCTACAAGTGCCATTCTGACCCTCTGGAGGGCTTGGATCTCGTATAGGGAGGCCAAGTCCAAGATGAAGACCCACCTACAATCCTATATAAGATCCAATGCGCTTCCTCACCTTCTAGTACAGTAGTTCATTAGTATAATTGAGTTAATAAGCTTGCTAATCGAGGGCAGAAGTGGGCTCTTCATACTAGCATGCCCTTCCAAATGGGCTTTAAACATGTACTAATGTTACCTTTCTCGACAAGGGAGTTAATGAAGGACCCTATTAGGTAGTTTCAACCTCTCAGGGAGTGACAGGTCCGTGGTACATCCATCAAATGGCAGGTGCCATGCAAAATAATGATGGAACAAAGTGGGGCATGAAGGAAGGCTCCAGGCCACATGCCATGGTACAAGGGTAGCTATGGTAAAGGAGGCCCACACCTTGGGTGTATGAATGTAGGAGGGAGAAATCATGGTACATGAGTTACCTCGACCTTTGTTTTAACACCCTTCTTCATATGCCTTTTGCCTTTTATTGATTTTTCTTCTTTTAACTGCTCAAGGCTCAAGGGGATGAGAGCATGATGTGTAAGATGTAGCAGTGAATACCCCCTTAAGGTGGGTGAGTTCATCGCCCACTAGGGGTTGGGACAATAATGGGTTCCTTAATGATGCAGGGGGCACTCATAGGGGCCCTAAGAACCAAGGTGATGGACATAATGATATGGGGTAGAGCTCATGCTTAACTTTTGCCCACGTGCTAAATTCTGTTGTCCTGACCATCTCTTGCATTTTGTGGTACATTTCTTGTTGTATGTGGCCATATTATGCTTTTATCTTTCTTTTTAGTTGCATCAACCTTCGAGGCATAGTTCCAAGGCCAACCCAAGGTATGGACAAGGGGAGGGGGTGGCTAACACCTTGTGGATCCAATGGTCAAATGTGGACTCAGATGGGAAAATGTGAAAAAGGGCTTGTAATGAGTAGAGGGGAGTGAGATATTTGGTGTCGAGAAGTGGGCCCACGTAACCAAAATCAGGGTTTCCCATGTAGTGCCTGTAACGACCCATTTAAAATAATTAACAAATATAAATTTTAGACTTTATATCAAAATTGATATGATAAACTTAATAAAAATTAATAAAAATAAATATGAGTAAACTTTAAAAATAATTATGAAATAAACTTTATAATAAATATAAATTTAAAACTTTATAAATATATAAAATTTAAATTCATAAAATTAAAGTTTATAATAAAGAAAAAAAATATAAATGTTAAAGCCTTATATAAGCGGTAACGCCTCAACCAAACCGGGGATATAAACAGAGTACATAGGTCAGTTGGACAGAGATCTGAGGGTGAAATGCATGCGGAGGCGTGTCAGGAGGAGAAAGAACGGTGGCCATAGGGAGGAGGGTGGCCACCGCCAAGCCTGCTATTATAAAACCGCTGGACTGAGCCGATCAGGGGGGAAAAACGGAGGAGAGCAGGAGGACAGAGGGCAGAGAGAACCAAGGAATCAAGAGCTTGCATTGATCTGAGGTTCTGGGCACGGGGGCAGTGAGCTTCGGTGAGAAGCTTGCTGGATTGGCTGGGAGGAATTGGTTTCCCGGTAATCGAATCAGCTTCAACAGGAGAAGGCAGCAGGAGAATAGGAGCAGACAACAGATCAGCGCATAGCAGTTCAGGTAAGCCTTGAAATCCCTTACAACTCTGCATATTGTTTGCTTACATCAGTGATAGGTTCACTACACATGGTATCAGAGGTATTTGTTCAAACCCTTCGACTGCATAGGCCTACGCTCGTGTAATTTTTTTTTTTTTTGTGTGGCTGAGTCTGTTACGTGAAAACTTTAGCAAACAAAACCCTCGCGTTCTGTGTTCTGGGTTTTTTTTTTTTCCCTGTCGATGGGAGAAGTGTGCATTTACACAGGGTCCGCGATATGATTTAGGGATTGGTCGTTGGCCCAAGTGCCGTCAGAAGCACATAGTGTCCGCCATCCTCTCCATATCAAATGTTGTCCTTATCACAAATTCTGTAGCCGTGCTGCACAAACCTCATGGCTGGATGGCAAGCACGTTGTTGGCGCCAACCAGATCAGACTCTTTGGTAAAATCATTTCGAATGTAAATGTGAATTACAACCAATAGTGCGAAAGAATTGCAAGGAGATTGGGTTCACTTCCGAGCATGTCGGCATCGATGAGGATAACTGCGACGTGACCATCGATATTAAAGAAAAGAGGGCTGCTAAAGGCGTTCATGAACAGCTTAACAGAGAGGCATTTTGGCATGGGGCAAAAAAAAAAAAATGTTTAGTCTATACAAACTTTTCGTATAGTTTAAGTTAAAATCCCAGTAATTAAATATTATTAATAGCAGAAACTCGATGGCGAATGCCTCAATCCTCGCCAATTTAATTGCAGTCGTCAATAAAAATTCATTGACGGTCCACATGAAGAAGATTGAGTTGCAACGGATTGAGGTCTCTCAACCGTTGATGAGAGGCATTTAAACTGAAACAGGGAGATTTGTCTGCGGCATGCATACTATATATTCTCTTCACTCGTATCCATTTTACTTGTCTCAGTTGATTTCCATTTACTGGTTGAGTTAGTAAATTGAGAAATCGGAAGAATTCTGAAAAATTCCAAGCCATGTCTTTGCAATTTGATTTCAAGAACAGACCAATAAGGCTACTACATGACCATGAATCGGGCATTAGTCCATGCCTCTCCATTCAGCTACTTGGCTAGGCGGTCCAAAGGGGACTCATGTAATCCTTTCAAAAATAGAACGCTAGTAAGCACCATTTCTTGATTGTCATGAAGCTACTTACTTCCAACAACGTATTCTATGTTTCTGTAAAAGATTCTTCACTCTTAATTTCAATATGCTTCAATATTTTCTTTGCAAAGTGTCGAAAGCTAGCCTGTGGCACTTTCCAGTTTCTAGAGCACACGCTGCTTTCCCCAATGGCATGTCCACCTTCCAAGTCAGAATGCAGTGACTCCATTGAAGCAAGATCACACAATTAAAATATGATCCCAATCGGTAGTGAAACAACAGAGAGGCATTTTGGCATCATAATTATGTAGGAATACGAGTGTCATTAACTGTTGCATGCTTTGCACATTTGAAAAACTGTTGCTAAGGAATTTCAATTGGTGACCCTTTCCCACAAACCACAGTAAACCTTAAAGCATAAAACTGTTGGAATTTAGCAAGAGTTTATATTTTATAGTCCGTTGGGTTTAAAATGTGCAATGCAAGTTGTCATTATATCAGTAAAGAAAGACAAGCTTTGCATTTTTAGAATGCATCTATGCTAATATATGATAAGTGTGTTTGCCAGAAGTCATCAACTTTTTCCAAAATTGTTTCATGATGCATTTGACAAGTATTTTGGTTTTATCAACTTCACCAAGGAATTGATTAAGACAGATTTTGATTGATGGTATATTTGTGTGTCAATTTGGATGAGTATATGACAAAGCACCCAATTCAGCACTAGCCATTTTCACCTGTCATAATCATTTGTAGAGGATACAAACAGAGATACTAAGAGATGATCTCTTAGGACACTTATATTGACAAAATACGTCAGAAGTTCAGTGTGCATATATATATATATATATAATGCAAAAGTTTGGACTTGGGAAAAAGAGTTCATGTAAGACAAAAGGGGTCTAACAATCCAAAAGAAAGATATAGCAATCAATGGCACAATACATGAGCTTCTAAAGCTTTATGACGACAAAAGAGAATAAGCACTATGCGTGGACAAATCTAAGGCCCAAGCATCTAGACATTAAGAATTCAAGGTATTTGAGGCGTTATAAATATAATTGCCATCAAAGTCTTACCTTCAATTCTATCTCAGAGGGAATAGAGACCGCCTGTTACTGAAATACTTGTGTGCCTGGAAGCAGACTGTTGTATGATTGCTATAGCCAGCTTTGGGGGAATAATTCTTTATGTTTCTAGTTATTCATGCCAGATGGTTATTGTTTTTATATCCTCCATAAACAACTTCTTGTGGGAAGCATTTATATTTTGATTTTTCTGCCTTCTGGGTAGGTTGTTTATCGCCAGGAGACATGCAATTTGTTGCTATTAAAATTCTATGTTGATTGCCTGGAAAGGACGGCAATGTGCAAGCTTTTCACCCACAATTTCGCTTCAAGATAGAAAATTGTTCTGCATAATCTGATATTGTAATCTCTGTGACAAGAAAAACAACTCATTTCATGAAGTTCATATTTCCCATTGCATTGCTTAATAGCCACCCTAGAATGAGCTATTTAATGCTTATGAAATAAAGATATTATCATGAAAATCAGTTTTCTGTAATAAACAGTCCCTGTTTATATTTGTGAAAAAGGAATTATTCTGCAGTAAAATATATTGATTCATTAAGTGATTGATATGATAATGATGATATTACAGTGAGGGCACCTGTTATAAATACCTAAACGGAGTGCCTACTCATACTAATGAACATGTATTTTGAGAAGACACATCTTTCCATTAACGAATTATTTGTCATTTATCATATTACTATGTCTGTAACATTGCTGCCCTCTTTAAGGAATGCTTTGTCCTGAAAGCATAATAAACAAGATTCTCTCTAGTTGAGCACGTTTCTATGGAATGATGTTTATCTGTTTTTATGGTTTGAGTTTGGTCATGCTTTGAGTGTTGCTGAGGTTCCTATATATTGTTGCATCTTCTTTGAGAGTGTAATTATCCTAAACAAGAATGTAAGTGATATACAAAGCCAGTAATAAACTTTAGATGTCTTACCTTAGGAACGAATAACCATACACTTCTGCATTATTCATATTAGGGTAGAATACCCTGCATTAGGACAAGGAGGTCGCGAGACCACCCTCCTTGACCTCGGTACCAGTAAGATCTGCCTAGCGGGTAAAAATAGCAAAACTATACTCGTTTATGAATGTGAAGTCGCAAAAGAAAATTATGCGTTAAATTCGGTTGTCTACCTCAAAATTTTGATAAAATT
>APFE031343969.1:195182-206563 GCA_000404065.3 Pinus taeda
ATATATATATTCGCATTTCCCCGTTTCCTCAAATTTGGGGAGGTCGCGTTTCGTATCGCTTCCCCGTTTCCCCGTTTCGTGCAACTTAGGGTTCAAGATTATATGCTATCCAAAGGACATTAAATCCTTCTTGATCCAAGGGAAGATAAAATAGTTCGTGCCATATTTTATTCTGTTTCAAGTATCCGAACAAAATAATGGTGACTAAGGCCTAGTTTAAGTTGCATAAGTTCAAAGTTTGCTCGAGTTTGTACATTTCTATCGAGGTAATAACAAGGTTGACCCTATTCGAAGATCATAGTTATAAAAACCCCTTTTCTATGCATAATTATATGTTTTCATCCAAAGGCTAAGAAGTCCTAGTCCATCGCTGCATATCCTCATCTTGTTGAGAAATCTAGGGCATTAGCATTAGGCGATTTCTCTTCAATTAGTAACTTCTTGTGAATGCTTTTAACTTCTTAGGTTAGGATCTTCTTCTTCTTTAGATTGTTAGTGTTCTTCTCCATCAAACAATAACCAATGCATGAGCGTGAATAGACAAGAGACATAGAGTGTAGGCTATCAGCCAAGGCCAAAACCTCTCACTCTTTAAGAGGAAAACCCGCACAAATTCTTCTTATAGAGATTCCAATTGACAAATATCAAGACCAAGAACCTTAACCTATTAGCCACTCCAAGACTAAGACACAAGTCCTTTCTGCTCCTTTCTTCTTCTTGACTTCTCTTCCTCTTCGAATGAGATCTTCTCCTCAACAAACTGTAGATGCACTAGAGATGTTACCGAAGCATGACACCAAAATGTGACTGCTGAAGCAACATTGAAACACTGTGGTCTATCACTGACCGATAGTTCCTTTTCATAATCGAACTGTTGTCTCTTCGCAACATTGGTCTATAGTATATACACCCTTGATTGAATATTGTTTCTTTGCTGAAGTACTGAGAGATTCTCCTTTGAAATCCGAACTATCATTTCTGTGAATAGCCATAGACAAAACTTCGCTGTCCCTTTCATCACTTCCTCGCTATCCCGTCCATTAAAACTGTCTCTGTACTAGAGATTTGAATTCATCTCTGTTTTACCCATCCGAAAAACTCAGAGATATGTGACCGAAAAATTTGTCTCTGTGGAATAAGCCGAGGTGCCTATTTATAGTGGTATGTTCGTCATATTAAGCCAACATGAACTTATGAATAGCTGTGTCTTCATATTGTGAGCTGACATGTGTTTGTTACTCCATCTTGAAGCCGACATGGAAGAGTAGGACTTGTGCTTATCGTTAGAGGGCTATTGGCAATCTTATTGACATATATACATTTGATACATGCTCAAGAAGAGCTCTTCATACATGACATTAATTCTTTGACTTTAATGACAAATCTTGATGATCTCAATGGGAGCCATCTATATATAAAAACTCTTTCTCATCAAGCCCATGGAGCAAGGCATTACAAAAGTAATTTTATTCTCTTCTTTTCATCATTTACAAAAGTCACAATTACATGTCATTATGAAGACCGAACCTAGTTACACTTTTCAACACTCCCTCTTAACTAGGGAGGTATTCACAATGGTACTTGGTCATTCTCAATCTGAAGAATTTCTCATAAGAAGAGTCAGATTGGTAACCCATCTGTATATCATCATATCAACCAGCATTGTCACATAGCAAGGCCTTGACTAACAAATCTGTCCACATGATCAAAGCACAATGCTGGTGAGATCAATGATTCATAGACACCATAATCATTGTCTCTCAAGGTACATACTCCCCCTGGGTGTTCACAGAGTATGACCTTCTTTGGACTATTCTTTTCTTGGATAGCCAGTCCTCAAAGGATATCGGTCCACAACTACTCTTATCTTGGATGCCCTACCTCATCCTCAAAGAGTATTGGATTCCAGAGGATTACCCAATCCTCCATTCTGTCTTCCCAGGTGAAGACCAGAGTGGTGTTTATCTCTCCCTCTCAATTAGGGAGGACATATCAATTCCAATAATGGAATGTACTCATTCCTATGGAAGGAATGTACCTAAGCTCCCTATTGGCTTAGGAATTTCCAAGTTTCTGTTAAGTAAGAAACATTTTTTCAGGCTCCCTCTTAATTAGGGACCTACAACAGCTCCTCAACCAACTGCTTGAAGAGCTCCTTCCTTTGATGTCATGAATTTCTTTGTCAAGGAGTCTTCATCTTTTGGGGCTTCTCCATAGGGCACAGAGCATCCATCACTTTCATTCATGAGTTAGTCATGTCATCATTCCTTTCATCATAAAGCGATCCATCAGTCTACATCTGGCCTTGCTTCATGTCATGTTGCCTTCTTCATGCCATATTTTCTTCGGAAGGATCTTACATCCTACTACATGGTCCTCTTGGAAGACATTCACAGTTCTGCCCTTTGACAATCTAGATATTTGTTCAAAATAAGAAATGAACACTTAAATCAAAATTACCTTTGTGATGGTCTTTCATCATGACATCTTCCAGTTTGCACCAGCATCCTCCATACATGTTGACATATGTCCCAAAGATATCCATTGTCAAGGATCTCTCTTTTTCAGACTTCCATCAGAGTCCTCATATCTTTCTGGGAGATTTCCTAGTCAAATCTTCTAGTCCTAGGATGTTGATTGCCTTTTCCATGGTTGCATAGTCCACGATCTCTTCCTTCTTTTCTTCACACATGATATTCCATTCCTAGGAGCTTCCAATCATAGTGCCTCAATTTTAGTCAACCACCTCATAGTTCATATGAGGACATATTATATTGATTTCATCTAGTGCGACCCATGCCTTTCGGCATCTTTTCATAGGAGGAGATTCCTAACTTTTGATCATGCTTGTCAAGATAGAGCCGTGATCCATGTTATCTGCAACCATACAACATGACTTTATAAAAATTAATATAAGCATACATACCTCATTTACCTTTAGGTCATCTAGGCTTCTTTCAACAACTTCGTTGATTGAAAAGAGCTTGAACCCCTTGATCTGCTTCATCTCTTATGTCATCATACCATCATCCCATGAATTCCACAAGTTGGAGTTCTTGATGAAACACTTGCTTCCACTCTAGATAGGTGAACGCTTTGATGAGGATTCCATGAGAGAATCTTGAGAATCTTGCATATTGTGAAAATTTCTAAATAGAAATCCAACTGCAGTGATTAATATTATTTCTTCTACTTATTATCTTAGAAATAAGTTATTCACAGTGTTCTTACGGCAAATATCGAAATATATTCTACTACAACCTTCACAATTAAAACATTGCAGAAAGTAAATGCAAAGGAAAATATTAGCACAAATACAATCACAGTGACAGAGTTGTTTTTGGACAATCGTCCCCAGAAAAACCCAATGTGGGGAACCGGTGCAGCAGTTGAGGGTTTCTTTCTTATTCTCCAACAAAATCTCATGTACAAGTTACAACCAACAAAACAGAAGTGAAACATTTATAGACGCTTCCTGACAAATCTCTGATCCAGGTGAAGTACTCCTCTTTCCTTTGAGTCCTTCTGCGTCCCTTTGCGTCAATTTTTCCCACGCTGGCCCAGTGTTAAGCTGCCCATGCAGTCTCAACGTGAACTTGCCTCTACGTTGCCTCTTTCTGTGCCAACCTGCTTCTGCGCTCTCTCCTTGCTCTGCGTCTTCTTGCCTTGCACTCTCGAAAGATGCTCTCTTCCTTTCTCACCTGCAACTCACCCTTTGATTCGATTTTCTCTTGCCGAACTTCGATCAATGAGAAAATCGATCTTACTCGGGTAATTGAGTATTTGCCTTTAGTGTGTTCTCCAAGTGCCCATCAACCCTCCTCTTATAATCTTCTCATTGATCAATCAACGACCTAGATTAGATCCTAATCGATGGCTAAGATCATGTTGACTTGATCTCCACCTTCTTCTAAAAGTTTCACCTACAGTTTATATTAATACCCATTAATTATTTTAATTTACTAAGTCTAGACTTAGGGTCCCATTAAAAATAATTAATTATTTCAATAAAACTGTCTGCAGGTGGAATTTCCCAAAACAATTTCTAGGTATTGGAGAATGCATGTGTTTAAGCCTCCCTGCAAAATTTGAGACTTAGAGCACATCTGATGCTACCAGAAATCAACACACTCTTAGCGAAGAATGTGCTCTAGCAATGCCTCCCACTGAAGCTTCACCCTGTTCTGTAACATCTCCCTCTGCGGCTGCTGATGTCTGACATCTTGCCCACCAACTACTGCGCAAATGTTACATTTGTATTGTTGCTGACCTTGCCACTGTCAACATTGCATCCGTATTGCAACTCCCTCTGCCACTCTAACTGAGAAATCACCTGTTTCTGCTACTGAAACGAATTCTCTATCATACACATCTGTTCTCTGAATTGAATGAACTTAGCTCTTCCTAGAGCCTTTCTGAGTATGTCTGCTACCAGATATCCTGTGGGGACATACTGAAGATGTACTGCCCCACGCTGAACACAGTGTCTGATAAAGTGACATCTGATATCAATGTGTTTCGATTGATCATAAAATACTAGATTTTCGGAGAGTTTGATACGACTTTGATTATCACAGTAGACCCTGGTTGCTTCCATCCTTTTTCCGAACAAGCTCACAAGCAGTTTTCTAAGCGATATAACTTTGCATGTTGCTGTGCTGGTTGCCATATATTCTACTTCTGCTAAGCTTACAACTACTAACTTCTGGTTCCTGCTGCACCAAGATATCATCCCTGATCCAACACTGAAGCAGTAGTACCCTGAGGTACTTTTTCGGTCTACTGAACTACTTGCCCAATCTGCATCTGTGAAACCATTCAATCTGACATCCTCCCCTCGGGAGTATTTCAACCCATATCTGACTGTTCCATGCATATATTTGAGAATGTCTCTAGCTGCTGCCCAATGCACCCTTTTTGGTTCCACCATGAACTGACTAAGAGTGTTGACAGCAAAGCAAACGTCTGGCCTAGTGTTGACCAGATACATGAGTGACCCAATGAGCTGTTTGTACAAGGGGGGGTCCACTTCCTTGTCTCCTGATGCATCTATTTTCTTCCAGTTGGTGATCATGGGAGTAGCCATGGGTCAGAATCTCTGTAGCATATCTTCCTTGCCTAAGGAAAATCTCTCCATTCTTCCGCCAAACTTCCAACCCTAGAGAATAATGCATCAACCCCATGTCCTTCATGTCGAATTCAACTTCAAGATTCCTCTCGTGATCTTGTATGAGCCTGGATGACGCTATTAAAAACAAATCATCCACATATAATACTAGAATAAGTGGCTCATTATCTATCATTATGTAGTAGAGATTGGGATCAACATCACTTTTGACAAATCCCAACTGCTGCAAGTAACTATCAATCCAACCATACCATGCTCTGGGTGCTTGCTTGAGCCCATATAGGGCTTTCTTTAGTCTACAAACATGAGTTCTCTTTTCATGAGTTTCGAAGCCTTCGGGCTATTCTATATACACCTCCTCTTTGATCACCCCATTCAAGAATGCTGTCTTGACATCCATTTGGTGAATCTTCCATCCTATTTGGGCTGCTAGGGATATAACAGATTTGATAGTGGTGTATTGAACAACTGGGGTGAAGGTCTCTTCATAGTCTATTCCTTCTTTCTGAGCGTACCCCTTTGCCACAAACTTAGCGTTGTAATTTTCTATATTTCCATTTGCAACATACTTGATCTTGTAGATCCATCGTGATCCTACCACTGATCTATCTTCTTTTCTAGGTACTACTTCCTAGACATCATTCGTCATGATAGGGTTGTACTCTTCTACCATGGCATCCACCCATACTTGGTGTTGAACAACTTCCTAAAAGCTAGAGGGTTCTTCAACTTGAGCTACCAGTGCCTAGTATCTGTCAGGTTGTTTATGCTGCCTTTTCTTGGTTCGAGGAGCTCCAACAAACTTCTTTGCGTCCCTCAGTGTCTATCGTACTTCTTTGATGGTTCTAACACTAGTGGTGGGAGGCTCACTCAACTCCTCCTCCTGATCTTGTTGTTCCATCTGCTGAGAACTATCTGGATTTCCTCCTTTTGAGGAGATATTGGTACTAGTAACTGTACTCGATCCAGGTGTCTGTCCTCCTACCTGTCCTCCTTGCTGCCCATGCTGCTCCTGGACTAGTGGAACATCTTCTGACTGATTTTCTGCAGGCATCTCACGAAATTTCCTGAAAGCACTATCCTCCATGAATTTTGCATCCTGTCTCACTACAATCTTCCAGCTGCTAGGAATGTAGATTCAGTATGCCTTTAAGGTCCCGCTGTATCCTACGAGATACCCGTTTTCTGCAGTCTGATCTAGTTTACTGCGCCTCTCGTTTGGAATGTGACAATATGCCACACTTCTGAATATCTTGAGATGATTGACTTCCGGATTCTTCCCTCTGAAGACCCCTTCGGGCATTTTCTTCCCCAATGCTCTATGAGGAGTTCTATTTTGGATATATATCGCTATGTTGCAAGCTTCTGCCCATAAATACTTAGGTAGATCCTGATCATACAACATATCTTTGGTTGCCCCAACAATAGTTCTATTTTTCTGTTCTGCTACTCCATTTTGCTCTGTATTATATGGAGCTGTCCACTCTCTTTTGATGCCCTCCTTTGTGCAAAAATCTGTGAAGTCCTTGTCCTTATATTCTCCACCATTATCTGAATGCAATACCTTTATCTTTTTCCTTGTTATATTTTTAACGAGAGCCTTCAACTCTCTAAATCAATCAAAGACCTCATCCTTGGTCTTTAAGAAATAGATCCAGGTTTTTCTAGAGTGATCATCGATAAAAGTGACGAAGTATTTGCCACCACTAGGAGCTCTTGTGAACATTGGACCACAGATATTTGAGTGTATTAATCCTAATACATATTCTGCTCTATTGTTACTTTTGGAAAACGCTGCTTTAGCATACTTCCCTAGCATGCATCCTCGACATAAGTCATCATGCTCACTACTAAGGGCTGGTACTCCTGTAGCAATCTCTCTAAGCATCCTTAGTGCTCCATGGCGTGAGTGTCCCATTCTCTTGTATGCCATAATTCTTTTTGTTCCTTTTCACCATTATAGTTGCTGCCTATCAGTGCCATTGGTGACTCAAGCTATAACCTATAAATTTTGTTGCTTCGAATCCCAATTTGGTTTTTCTTCTTCCAACTTGGATGCTTGAAGTATACTTTCTTTCCTATGAAGTATACATCGTATCTCTTGTCCTGCAACTGGGACACTGAAATCAAGTTCATTCCTAATCCTGGTACATGCAGAACTTTGGTGGCTTAGATGTTGGTCCCTACTTCTGTTTGAAATGCTATGGTGCCTCTCCCCACTGGAGTACATTTCGTTCTGTTTCCCATAGTAATATGAAAGTCCATTTGTTCTTCTTGATAGCTCGAGAAATGTTATCGTACTCCAGTCATATGAGCTGAAGCTCTGCTATCAATGTACTAAACATCTATTGACGTTGAATTCGCTAGGCATGCAAGTTCTTCTTCTAATCTAGTAGAAAACTCTGAGACACTTTGAGTATCCATCTTGTGCCAATTTTTGACGCTATCCTGCCTCAACAACTGCTACAGGAAAAACTGCGTCCCACTTGAGAAAACCCCCTCTCGCTGAATCTTCTGTTGCGCTGTTCCTTTTGCTGTTGACAGATTTCTTAAGGAAAACTTACCTCTCTGTCGACTCACTCAGAGAGAGTTTTACCACGAAAATCTAATCCTCCTGGCTTGAACTGTGCAAACCCCTTGGAGATTCGAATTACTGCCCCTATAGGAATTTTGAATTCCTTTCTTCGTTTAACATTGGGTCTTCCGGCTCCTTTCTTTTGCTTTACCTCAACTTCGATACCATGTGAAAATTTCTAAATAGAAATCCAATTGCAGTGATTAATATTATTTCTTATACTTATTATCTCAGAAATAAGTTATCACAGTGTTCTTGTGGCAAATATCGAAATATATTCTATTGCAGCCTTCACAATTAAAACATTGCATAAAGTAAATGCAAAGGAAAATACTGGCACACATACAATTACAATGATAGTTATTTTTGGACAATTGCCCCTAGAAAAATCCAATGTGGGAAAACTGGTGCAGCAGATGAGGTTTTCTTTATTATTCTTCAACAAAATCTCATGTACAAGTTACAACCAACAAAACAGAAGTGAGAAAATTTACAGATGCTTCTTGACAAATCTCTAATCCAGGTGAAGTACTCTTCCCTCTGAATCCTTCTGTGTCCCTTTGTGTCAAATTTCACCACGTTGGTCCATGCAGTCCCAACATCAACCTACTTCTGTGTTGCCTCTTTTTGCGTCAACCTGCTTCTTCGCTGTCTCTTCCTGCTCCTGTGTCTTGCTGTCTTTCACTCTCGAAAGATGTAGATTCCCTCTCTTCCTTTCTCACCTGCAACTCTCCCTCTGATTCGATTTTCTCTTACCGAACTTCGACTAGTGAGAAAATCGATCTTACGCGGGTAACATAGTATTTTCCTTTGGTGTGTTCTCCAAGTGCCCATCAAGCCTTCTCTTATGATCCTCTTGATGATCAATCAACGACCCATATTAGATCTTAATCAATGGCTAGGATCATTTGACTTGATCTCCACCTTTTTCTAGAAGTTTCAACCACAGTTTAGATTAATACTCATTAATTATTTTAATTTCCTAAGTTTAGACTTAGGGTCCCATTAAAAATAATTAATTATTTTAATAAAATTGTCTCTGGGTGGAATTTCCCAAAACGATTTCTGGGTATTGGAGAATACGTGTCTAAGCCTCCCTGCAAAATTTGAGACTTAGAGCACATCTGATGCTACCAGAAATCAGCACATATCCCTATCCAACAAATGTTTCCTTTTCTTGATGTATGATGAGACCCGTCCTGGATGACTTCTTCCCCTTCCTTAAGTTTCTAATGTGGTTCTCAAGAGCTATATCCTTCATAGTTGACTATCAAACATCTTTTATGTTTCATATGGTGATGTCACGAGCTCTTACTTCTAATGCCTTTCCTCTTCCTTGGACTTTCTTCTTTCAACTTCCTCCACCTCTTCAGTGAAATAAACTTCTTCTCTATTGCCCTTCTTAAGCTTAGGACAATCTTTCCTGTACAACATTGATTCTTAGTTATGTTCTTCTTTTCTTTCGGCAAATGTATGAATACTTTTTTCCCCTAACCTATCTTCTTCTATCTTGCATAGAACCCACAAGTTGTTGAATGGGATAACCTTCTTATCCTCATAGACATTTGTTACCTTCTTCATCAGTGATTGCATTTAGAACAATGATGATTATCTCTTTATCATCTTTCCCAGATCTTGCAGTTGAGATCGTATGAAGATACCCCTTCATGCTTTGATACCTTCAATTTTGTGTAGATTAGATCTAAGTGATATGACCTTTCTTTAACACATCTTCAAATAATAGTTCTACCAGTTTATCATGTATCTCTTAAATGTCTCCAATCCTGCTTATAGGGATGAGGGATCTTTGACTGATTTCATAAGAATTCCTTGAGCCCTTTGATCCCTTTCCATATATTTAGAGGAGACCTTTCCATTGATATGTTCAATGACTTCACTTTCTTCAAGGACTATGTCTATCCTCCTTTGCCATGCAAGGAAGTTCGATGATCCAACCAACTTATAGATCTCCTTGCAAAACGAAGTCATTTTACCAAATTTGATTATATAATGAAATATACTTACTTGACAAATGAAGATGAAATCTTCAACTTGATCACTTTGATGGTGGATGAAGAAGATGTATTAGTGCCCCTTTTGGATGATCTTCTTCCAAATTAAAAGCCCTTCTTCAATAAAGGAGATTGCTTGTTTTATGATGTCAACGCCTTTAGATCTAGCTTCCTTTGTTGATGGTGATTGATGAGGATGTTTTGATGCTTCCTTGGATGATCTTCTTCAAGGATAAGGAGGGGATCCTTGCTACAATGATAGGGAGCTTGCCTTATAGCTTTTGAAGATGATAATGCCTTCTCGTCTTCAAGATACTTCGACTTCTTTGGTAGTGAATGAATGCAGATCAGAAATACTTCTAGGATCTCCAAGATGATGTGATCTTAGTTCTAGACATGCTTCTCTATACTTTGGGCTGCCTTGCTTTGTAGATCTCTTCATCTTGATGAGGGTCTTTGTGGTCTTTTGCTAAAGACTATAGGATCCAACACTCTTGCTGGTGTAGGCTTCTAGTTGCCTTGATTTGTAGATATATTGGCCTTGAGTAGAAATAAGGCTTTAGCCTCGCTTATTTGGTGATCTCAAGACTTCTTTTGAAGTAGACTTCCTCCTTTGATCTAGGGTTTGATTCTTCAATGTAGATCCTTCACTTTGCTTTGATGCCTTCCTTGAAACTCGATCCTTGAGTGTCTCTTTGATTACACGCCCTTCCTTAGTTGTCACCTTAGCTCTGATACCATGTTGAGAAATCTAGGGCATTAGCATTAGGTGATTTCTCTTAATTAGTAACTGCTTGTGAATGTTTTTAACTTCTTTAGATTAGGATCTTCTTCCTCTTTAGATTATTAGTGTTTGTATTCATCAAACAGTAACCAATGCATGAACACAAATAGATAAGAGACACAAAATGTAAGCTATCAACTAGGGTCAAAACCTCTCACTCTTTGAGAGGAAAACCCGCACAAATTCTTCTTATAGACATTCCAATTGACAAATACCAAGACCAAGACACAAGTCCTTTTTGCTCCTTTCTTCTTCTTGACTTCTCTTCCTCTTCGACTGAGATCTTCTCCTCAACAAATTGTAGATGCACTAGAGATGTTACCGAAGCATGACACCAAAATGTGACTGCTGTAGCAACACTAAAACACTGTGGTCTATCAATAAACGGTAGTTTGCATAATCGAACTGTGGTCTCTTTGCAACATTTGTCTATAATATATATACCCTTGACTGAATATTGTTTCTCTGTTGAAGTACTGAGACCTTATCCTTTGAAATCCGAACTGTCATTTCTATGAATAGCTGTAGATAGAACTTCACTGTCCCTTCATCTCTTCCTTGCCGTCCCTTTCATCACTTCCTCGCCATCCCTTCCATCAAAACTGTCTCTATACTAGAGATCCAGATTCATCTATGTTTTACCCATCCGAAAGACTCAAAGATGTAATGACCCATCTTTAATATAAAGAGTAAAAGAATATTAACATGTATACAATGCATGTATATGATAGCTTCATATGCATGTAGTGCATGTACTGCACTATTATATATATTCTAAATTAACTATAAATATTGAATATCACAACATTGCTTCAGATAGAAGTTACACCCTCACCCATCACCAAATATATTGCTTAATGCGTTATAATTAAGGAGAAAATA
>APFE031343969.1:208322-228323 GCA_000404065.3 Pinus taeda
GGCTAGAGACTCTACCTGGAGGGATGTCAAGGAATAGTGTGAAGGAATATTGTATAAACAGGCATATGGCTTGTGGAGTGTTCTCCTTCCTTAAGGAGTGAATGTATGGTGTTGCCTTACCTTAAGGGTTTGATATCAATAAAGAATCATTTCATATTATTTCTGGGTTTATTTGCATTGTTTTATATTTTCATATAAGATCTATAATATTTTTAGGTTAGATTTATAACAAGTGGTATCAGAGCTATAACAAGTGGTATCAGAGCTATAACAAAATCAAAATAAAATAAATATTATAAACTAAGGACATTTAAAGAAAAATAATAAAAAATTCCTAAAGGTAAACTAATACTCGTCAATATTCTTGTAGCTTTGGTCAGATAGAGTTACACGTTACAAGGTAAGGTGTCACCATGTAGGGAGCGGTGACTGCCAAGAAATGATACATAAAGATGGAAGAGGAGCATGAGAAGTGGGGGGGGGGGGATATACAGAGAATGGGGAAAAATAAATCTGTTTGAGGGATGAGCCAGGGGCTCGATTTTGGAACTGAAAATTGGAAAATCTTCAACTGTTCTTGGAGTTTTGGGCACAGAGGCCAGAGGACTGAAGTCCTTTGGATCTAGGAATCGTAGAGGTTGATCCCAGATAGGTAGGGAGGAATCGGTTGATTTGGTAATGGAACCAGAAAACTCATAGCAACGTCGACGACATCAGATGGGAGAATCGGGTATGCAATTGCATTTAATTTGATAGAATTAATCTGATAGAATTTTACAAGAAATCTGTTCATCTTGTTACATTTTAATAACAGTTCTTACAAAAGATATGTGATCGAAAAATCTGTCTCTATGTAATAGGCCGAGGTGCCTATTTATAGTGGTCTGTCCGTCATATTAAGCCGACATGAACTTATGTATAGGCGTGTCTTCAAGCTGTGAGCTGACATGAGTTTGTTACTCCATTTTGAAGTTGACATGGAAGAATAGGACTTGTGCTTGTCATTGGAGGGCTATTGACAATCTTATTGACCTATATACATTTGACACATGCTCAAGAAGAGCTCCTCATACATGACATCAATTCTTTGACTTTAATGAAAAATCCTAATGCTCTCAATGGGAGACATCTATATATAAAAACTCTTGCTAATGAAACCCATGGAGCAAGGCATTACAAAAGTAATTGTATTCTCTTCTTTTCATCATTTACAAAAGTCACAATTACATGTCATTATGAAGACCGAACCTAGTTACACGTTTCAACACATCTCTGTGAAACAAAATCGTAAAAGAATCTAGATTTCTTGGAAGACACTATTCTATTCATAAAGAACGTCATCACACTGAAATAGGTCGATCTAGAAGCCGACCTGATCATGATAGCTACTCAAAGACATTTGAACTCCCTTTGATCTGGAATGTATTGTTCTCATAGATCTGATATTTTAACTTTGTTTGTATGTGAGCTCTTTTAAGGACTGAAAGGCTAGGATCTTGAGTTACAATAAGATCTTAAGTTTATCATGTAAGTCTATAAGCCAGAGGTAGGCCCTTACTCATTGATGACCTTGCATGAAAGGAAAGTTTTATACTTCAAGGTTGATAAAATTGGAAGGCAGAACAAGGAGAATAAACCAAGCTACATTTGTGTCAAGAATGTTGGATATTTTGTAGATAGGTTGAATTAAAACTTTGTATGAACCTATGGTTCCAATATGTAAAGGAACGACTAGTTGTCTACAAATTTAAAGGAAACTCTGTACGTCCTCAGCGGGCCTAGGGGCTTTTGGAGCAATTTTGAGGAGTTTTATGAGGTCCAATGGCATTCGCTTGGTATATTCCATCATCTGCACAGTTTGCCTAGGACGGAAACTCTCGGGTGATTTAGTGAGGTTGGGCGAGTACCCATCTCCCCTTGGTGAATTCATCCAAAATTCACAGGAGAGCTCAACAATGATGTTTTAGTTCAGTTGTGGAGGGTCAACACAACATTGGAGCAGATCCTTGAGGCCAGTTCGATCTCAACGATATCAACTATTTTGTTATTTCAGCATGTAAAACCCCAAATTTATATTTTATAATAAAAGTTGAGATGATTTTCTTGTTTATTATATACTTGTTGCATGTTGATTGCTTTATTTTACATGGCAATGTTTTGTTAAATTTATGTGAATTGGGTTGTGAAGATTTTAATGAAAATGTTTGTAATTTCCCATTTAGGATATTACAATGGTATCAGAGCCTTGGTCTTGGCTCAGCCTGAGGGTTTAAGGAAAAATTGTATCAGTGCTTGGATTTGTAAGCTCATGCCAGTCAAATCCCTTATGTAGGGCTGATTTTAACTAATAGGTTTTCCTTGGCCGAAATAGTGAGGGCCGCATTCATCAATTTGCCGAAGCCGAGGAATTCTGCAGCATGCACCAACCACTCGAGCGGAATTTTACTTGAATTGTTAAGTTGAGTCGTGTTGGAAAATGTAACTAGGTTCGGTCTTCATTTAATGTATTTGAGTCATCTTGTAATGTACTTGTCAAATGAATAAAGAAAATTAATATTATTATTATTATTGTGACTTATTAAAGCATGAGTTTCATGCTTGGGTCACAATGTTTTAGGTCAAAGTCCCCATTGAGGAATTCTAGGATTTATTCTGAGTCAATAGAGTCATTGCACTTTTGAAGAAGACACTTCTTGGGCTTTTGAATCATGTAAAAAGGTTAAGTATCGAGTCAAATATGATTTTTGTATCCTCCACACCAAGTCGGCCTAGAAGAGATCAAGTTGGCCTAAGGACCTTAATTTGACCTCACATGGAGCCTATAAATTGAAGCACATCAACTTCATTTGGAACACTTTCTCTCACAAGAAGTTCAATATCTCTTGTAGCTGGGAAAAGTGCGAAGTTTGTTGTCAGGAAGCCAAAGGAAGTGCTAGTTGGGTGGAGCCTAAGGAGACGAAGGAAAATGAAATTTTGGTACCTCTCTCTCTCTGTTTCATGCCCTAGATTGGGAGATCGAAGTCTTCCAAGTTTCACTGTTGCCAGAAGTTGCTAGTTGCCGGAAGCTATTTCCTAGTCGAAGTTGCTGGAAAGGGGTCGAAATTCCGGGAGGCTCACTTGGTGTGGAGGTAAGGTGTGGTCTTGGTTTAGGGTGAAGAGTCTCAAAGAATACTATTGAAAGGAAGAATTTCTTGACTGGGTTTTACCCTCGAGGGGGTTTTTCCCTGGCATAGTGCCTACATCTGGTGTCTATTGTTTTATGTGTTGTTTCTTTGGTAATTGCTTGATGAACTAAAAGAAAGGAGATATATATTATAAAGAATCATAATAATAAGAAAAATCACACATAATGATCAAGAATAAGAAAAACTTTTTTCCTTTCTGATTTTCTAACATGGTATTAGAGCTTTGGTGAAGAAAGAAGAAAAAGGAAGAAGAAAAAGGCACTCTCAAGCACTTGATCAGGGAACCATTCAAAAGGATTATCTCAAGGAAGGAATTTACTATATTCAAGGAAGATGTGTAACACAATCAAGGGAGAGAATAAACTTGAAGGAACCTCTAACTACAGGTCTTGGAAGAAGAGGATTGACCTCATCCTTGAAAAGGACAAGGTACTAGACTTGGTCAAAGGAAAAGTAAAAAAGCCTACAGAGGATTCCAGTGATGATGACAAAGTGAAATTCGAGTGACTATAATTGGTGGCCATGACTCTAATGGTAGAAGTAATAAAGGACAACCTTCTCCCATTCATAGCTAACATCGATCATGCTTAGGAAATGTATGAAGCCTTGTCAAAGTTATTTATTATTAAGAACATTGGTCAATTAGCAAGTTTAAAGAATGAGCCGAGGACCACAAAGATGACTCAAGAAGACATAGTGGCATCCTTCTTTGTGAAGATAACAAGAATCAGGGATGATCTTTTGGCCATTGATGAAATTTTTCCAGATAAATAAATCGTGATCACTGCCTTATTAGGATTGCCACCTACTTGTGTTGCCACGGCTTGAAAGGCTCAATTTCTTCAGTTTCCAGGACTCGAGGAGCTGTGGGCAGATTGTGATTTGAGGAGATGGTGGGATGCTGTTTCTATCGATACAAAACAATGTCTAAGGAGTCGGAAGCAAGGTAGAGGGAATCACTACCTTGACGTATTTCTAGCCAAGGAATCCAAATCCGAGTTGCAGTTGCAAGGAGGATTGGAGTGGAGCGGTTCGACAACTGGCCAGAAGATTTCCAGGAGGGAAATTAGGACTTAGAGGGAGATTTCCAAGAGGGGAGTCGAGACTTAGAGGGAGTCCAAAAGAGGAGCTAAAATGGCAGTGAACGGACTGAGGGATTAAGACAGGTTCGACGGGGCCTCCAACTTTATCATCTGGAAGGCCAGGATCCTGGCAGTCTTGGATCAACATCATATCAAGGACTTTGTCTTGAAAGTAGTGGCTATCCTAGTTGAGCCAGCTGAGAATGAGAAGTATGAGGAGGCAATGGTGAGTGCAAAGTGCATGATCCTAGATGGGGTCAAAGATCATGTCATACCACATGTTGCTGAGAACACAACAAAGGAGATGTGGGACACCCTGACTACCTTATACTAGGGCTCTTCCGTGCAGTGGAAGATGCTATTGGAGAATCGGTTGAGGTCATATCAGATGCATAAGGGAGAGAAGATAGATTCATTCCTTCTCAGGTTGCAGGAGATTTGCGACCAACTTACTTCTGTGGGGTCTACACTGGATCCAGAATTTATGGTCAAGACTGCCCTGAATGCAGTCTCCGAGGAGTGGGAGACATTTGTCCAAACTATTTTGGGTAGGGCTTCTCTTCTTGGTTGGGAGGAGATGTGGGCAGCTCTTCGACAGGAAGAGATAAGAAGGATGACCAAGGCAAGGAGTAGTGGTAAGGGAGTTAGAGTCAAGAAAGAGGAGGAGGAGGATACGGCTCTAGCGTTTGTGGGACAAGGGAAGAGGAAGAAGAAGAATATCTCCAAGGTCAAGTGCTTCAATTGTGGGGAACTGGGTCATTATGCATCCCAGTGTCCCGAGAAGAAAGGCAAGGGAGATGCTTCTGATTCAAAGGCAGCTCTAGCTAAGGAGAGAAAGAGGTCGAGACTGATGATGATTATGCCATGAGTGCTCATGCACCTCTAGAGAAGAGGTGGGGTGACATCCAATTGTAGTCAGGAGGACTACATGCTAGGGGCAAGATCCTTGGGGTGCCCAAAGTCTTGGATAACATATGGCTATGGGAGCCCTTAACAAAAATAGCATGATGACAGGTGTCGGGTGGAGCAAAGTGTGGTGGAGTGAGAAGGTAGGGCTAGAGTGCAGAAGTCTGTGGCGGCACAATAGAGGTTGCAACAGTGCGAGAGGCACAGAGGTGTTTGCAGCAGCGTAGTGGCAACAGAGGGAGCACAGGATATCAGCAGAGGTAGCTTCAACATCACGAGGCTTCTAGACTGACCGAGATGTTAGTATTTGCGGAAGTCAGTTACCTACTTAAAGGTAACTAGGTTGTAGAGCAGTGGCAGTGCTAGGGGCAGCATGGGCAACATGTTGAGAGGGAGCTGCAGTACAGATGTAACAGTGGCAATGGCAGTGTCATGGGTAATAGTATAGGAAGCAGCAGTGTAGAGCATGTGAGGCAGCAGGCCAAGCATCAACACAGGTACCGATGTGGAGGATCAATGTGATATTTATGTGGTGAAGCATTATTAGAGCACATTCCTCGCTAAGAGGGAGTGTTGATTTTTGGTAGCATCGGATGTGCTCTAGCTATGAAAATGGTGTAGAGGCTAAGGCAAATGAGATCTCCAAGACCAATAAATTGTTTGGGGAAACTCCACCCCAATGGAGAGATATTAAAATAATGAATATTTTTAATGGGGTTCCTAAGTCTAAACTTAGGAAAATTAAAAAATTATGTGTATTAATATGAAATGGGTGAGAAAGTTCTAAATAACGAGTATCAAGCCAAATCTAATCTTAGCCGTTGATTAGGGACTTAATCTCGGCCGTTGAATTGTCAACAGGGAAAGTATAAGTGAGGCTTGAGGGTCAGTTGGAGATATAGCAAGTTGATCAAGAATTCGATTTTCTAGGGTAGGGTTTGCTGAGAAATCAAGTTAGTGATCTGTTGTAGTGAGGGATAGTTCAGATAGTTCGGTAGAAGGCCGAGAATACATAGTAGAGAGGCAGAGATAGTGCTGGAGAGACAACGCAAAGGTAGTCTGGGCTGACGCAGAGGCAGCCAGAGTTGACACAGAGTTGACGCAGAGGCTTGGAGGGCCAACACTGAGGATGCAAGAGGCCGAGAAGCTGATGCAAAGGCTGGCAAAGCTGACGCTGGGCAGAAAGAGCTGCGCTGTGGTGTTTTCGTGGGGCTGACTGAGAGCTGGGAGGTAGATGCAGAGCCATAGAGGGTGACATAGTCCTTGAAGGGTGACAGTTTCGGAAGGAAGCTAGGAGCAACTTTCACTGTCCAGCTAAGGAATAGTTGAAGTCATTGCGGGGCTCATCATCTGGTTGTTGATCAACCAGAATATTTGTCTCTGGAGCAAGGTTCTTTTGCGAAGGAAAATCTCTGAAGGGTGAGCCATTTCTGGCACCCTATTTGTTTTTCAGAAAACTGCATAATAATAAATCCCTCATATCTGCTGCACGGGTTTTCCTGAATTGGGTTTTTCTGGGGACGATTATCCAAAAATAACGGCGTCCCTTGTGTTGTCTCGGTTGTTTTAGTTGTTGATTTGTATATGTGTGAAGGTTGCATTTGTGTTTCTTTCGGTATTTATATTAATAAATAACTTGTTAATTGAAAGAACAAGTAGGAGATAATAAACTAGATAATGCAGTAGGGATTTTTGATGTGTCAGACTTAGAAATTTCCATAGTGGACGAGGTCAACTCCTTAATGATGATGATGGTGTGGATTCCTTGATAATGATGTGGACAAGGTCAACTCCTTGATGATTATGTGGACTCCTTAGTTGTTAAAATTGGCAACTAGGGCCAAACTCCATGTGGCTCATCTTATTAATGGAAGTTGATATTTTTCTTAGATCCCTCTTATCGAGAGGTGTAGGATTGATCTAAAGATCATCCAATTCCGATAAGTATTCATGGAGATATGAATTTATTTGTGTTATGGGACAATTCATCGAGGTCGGCCAGCAACCAAATAAACCCCACTTGTGCTCAACGTTTTAGTATAAATAGACGTGGTCTTCAAGTCATTTCAACACACTTGGGATCTCTTCCTCTCTACTTGTTTTTGGGTTTTAGTAGGAGGAGAGATCCGAAGGGATAACGGTGCCCTAATGCAGAGGGCAGAAGCCGAAACTGCTCGGAACTGACGGGAACAGTTGGGAACAATCGGAACTGTCGGAATAGCCGGGAAAGTTGACGCAGAGGGTAGAAGCCGAAATTGCCGGGAAAGCTGATGCAGAGGGTAGAAGTCGGAACTGCCGGGAACAGCCAGAATCGTTGGAATTGCCAGGAACAACCAAAACTTTCGGGAACAACCGGAACTCTCGGAATTGCCGGAACTGTCAAAATCGCTGGAATTGCCGGAACTGCTGGGAACTGCCGGAACAACCGAGAAAGCTGACGCAGAGGGTGGAAGCCAGAACTGTCGGGAACTGCCAGAACTGCCGGGAATAGCCAGAACTGTCGAGAACTACCGGAATTGTCGGAACCGTTGGAACTATCAGGAACTGTCGGAACTGCCGAGAATAGCTAGAATTGCCAGAACAATTGGAGCATCTGTCTTCGAAGGAGAGCAACATGCAAGGGACAACTAACTAACATTGGGACAATTGTATGGTACTTAGCAGCAAATACACCAAGCATGCAATGTTACAGCTAGCATGCAAGGGACAACTAGCTTGCAACAACAAGCATGCTAAGGACATTAAACAAGCAAGGGACAACAAGCAAGGTGCAGCCTATACATAGGTCATTATGGCAACGTGGTGCAACAATGACACATAATGCAGTACAATGATGGGTACAGTCATGATTAATGAAGCGTGATGAGATGTAGCATAGTGATGATGGGTGCAACATGGTGCAGCGCAGTGAGGTGCAACATGATGACGAAATGCAACACAACGATAGGTGAAGGAGTCACCTTGGAGAATCAATTGAAGCAACATGTCTTCAACTGATCTCATGTATCAGCTTCTTAGAGATGATCTATGCTCTTATCTAGATAAGTCAAAGTGTTGACTTCTGTGTAAACATACTATCTCTCTCTCTGTTGAACTATTGAAGAATATATAAAAAGAATTGATCAAGGGTTTCCCCACATTGGGGTTTGTCCCTGGCTATCGCCACATCTTGTGTCCTCTTGTCTTGGCTTGTCTTCTGCGATTTATGTTTATGTTTTATTTGCAGTTTACTTTAATGTTGATGTGATTGCTAATCTAGAAAAGGTATTGAGCTTACTGTGAAAATTGAAATAAATTTCTCTAAGCATAGAACATACCTAAAATTAACATGGTATCAGAACTAAGGTGAAGGCAATGCCCAAGCAAGAGTGAAAGAGCAATCACCGAAGACAGTTGGGAAAGGAAAAAAGGATCAATCGATTCCTCATCCCTCTTCAAATTCACGAAGGATGAAGTCGAAGAAGAGAATATTATCAGAATGACGCAGCAAAGGTTTCTGATGGCCTACCTAAAGATCACTTCAATGGGAAGACCAGATCTCAGGGTGGAAGGAAAGGCAGATTCCTTGGCTATAATAAGTTCGACCATTATGCGAAGGAGTGTCTGAGGTAGGGACACATCACTTGATGATGATAACAATCATTCCAGGGACATCTTCAATGATCAGAGGAATGACAGGTAATGTAGGTCATCAAGGAAATGGCCGACTCATTAGAGAAAGCAAGGAACCCTAGGTATGAAGAATCAAATTTTGTTTCTGATAAGATAAAGAAGCATTATCTTGTATTGGCCCTCTCCTTCAGATTCGTTGGGAATCTGGCTTATTGATCGTAGTGCTTCAAGGCACCTCATCAGATAGAAGGGTGCTCTATCGAATTTGATAGACACAGAAACAACCGTGGGATTACACTTGGAGTCGATGCCACCTATATCGGAAAGGGTGTAGGGAATGTTACCCCTCAATTGAATGAGGGTAACTCTATTCATTTACAAGAATCTCTTTTATGTACATAATCGCAAGAAGAACTTGGTGTCCATCTTGGAAATGGAAGTCAAAGGTTTTAGGGTGGCATTCATTGATGGAAAGGTACGTGTTAAAAAATACAATTTTCAAAGATGCTTTTTCTCATGGGTTCAGGGTTGGCAATTTGTATCAAGTTGCAGGATGGTCCATTGGGGATCATGTCAATTGACATATCGTATCTATAACACCGGAGGTCTACCTATGGGGCCCTACCCGATGTGAGTCAAATGGTGATAGGGATGCCTGAATTCAAGAAGAGCATGAAGGTACATGTATGAGATGTACCGAAGGAAAATCTTATAAGAGGACCATTCCCCTCATGTTGCAGGTCCATAGTTTTGGAACAATCCGAGGAGTTTGAGATTCATGATCGGGAATCTCATGTATACAGGTGGAGGAAAGCCCTCTATGGCTTGAAGCAAAACACCCCGAGCATAGTATGATAGGATTGATAGCTGTCTGATGAAGCTGAGATTCACTAGGAGTGAAACCGATCCTAACCATTAATCGAAGGTTGTGGATGATAGACCTCTCATACCGGCACCTTATGAGGACGACCTATTTCTGACAGGTGCAAACCCTCTCATTTGCAGAAGTAAGAGGGAGTTGGATTCTGGATGTGGAATGATAAATTGCAAGCCTGTGACTACCTCGAGGATCTTAACTTTCAGAAGTTATATGGTAGTGACGTTGGACCAGATTTGGGAAATGCCTCTGAGTTTCATAAACTCATTCGTGTTGATGTTCTTGGTGAACTTTTGTCCGGACATATGTTTTGCAGTTAGCATGGTGAGCTCATATTTGGTTGAGTCTCACTAGATTGGTGCCAAGAATCTTCTGAGATATCTTCAGGGCACAATCTCTCATGGATTGAGATACACTGCCGGAAATATGAAACTGCATGATTATTCGAATGCTGAATGGGCACGCAATGTGGAGGATCATTAGAGCATGTCTCAGTGCTGGTTCTCTTTGGATTCTGCTTCAATATCATGGATGAGCAGGAAGCAGAAGTCGGTTGCTATAAGCGCCACCGAGACTGAATACATAGCTACAAGTATGATCTCGTGTGAAGATGCATGGTTGTAGAAGCTCTTAAGTGCGCTGTTTGTACACATGATAAATACTACTGTGATTCTCTGTGACAACCAGAGGGGGGATTCGATTATTGAGGAATCCTATATTCGATGATTGCTCCAGCAGATAGACTTTAGATACTGCCTTGTTTAGGATATGGTAAGTCGATGAACGAGGAGGCTCCATCGCATTGAGGTTAATGTATAGGTCGTAGACATTTTGTCAAAACCTTGGGGAAAGGTCAAATCTGTGACTTTCCCGAACGACTTGGAGTCGTTGAGAGACCTTCTTATAAGGGTCCTGCATTTTGCATGCATTGAGCTCTAGGAGCTTTGGGGGCTTGGGATACTTACTGGAGCAACATACGACCACAGGGCGACTCACCCTCCCCTGGTGGTGCACTATGTACAGGATGACAAGTTCAACCTTCCCCTGTGATACCTTGTGGCGACTGTGGAACATGATGATTAGTTCTCTTGTGGGCTGGGATGATTAGTTCTCCAGTGGCAACTGTGGAACAGGATGATTAGTTCTCCTGTGGGCTGAGATGATTAGTTCTCCCGTGGCAACTGTGAAACAGGATGATTATTTCTCTTGCGGGCCGGGATGATTAGTTCTCCCGTGGCAACTTTGAAACAAGATGATTAGTTCTCCTGTGGGTCGGGATGATTAGTTCTCCCATGGCGACTTTGGGGCAGGATGATTCGTTCTCCTGTGGACAGGATTATTAGTTCTCTTGTCGAGGCATCCTACCCATGCAGTTTGGGACTCATGGGAAGTACCTCTCATCTGATCAATGAGCAGGGAAATGGGGTTAGGGACCATAGTAGTACTATCGATGGATGCATCGATGTATCTACCGTATTCCCTATGCTAGGATGACCTCCATTGATCTGGGATCAGTATGAGTGGTTTGAGACACTCTCTTGTGATATTGATATGGGATGAATAAAATTGACTTCGGGCCAGTAAGAGTGATGTGACACACTCTCTTTAGATGAAATTGACTTTAGGTCATTAGAGAATGGTATGAGACATTCTCGATCAATTCTTCTTCTTCATGGTTCAGCAGAGCAGAGCAGAGTAGACCAGAGCAGAGCTAAGCAGAGCAGAGTAGTGCAAGGCACTGATGGCAGAGATAGTACAGTCAGACATATGGATCAGCGGATGGAGTTCTCCCTAGTTGAGAGGGAGTGTTAAATTAGCAACTAGGGCCATACTCCATGTGGGTCATCTTATTGATGGACGCTGATATTTTTCTTGGATCCCTCTTCATTGAGAGGTGTAGGATTGATCTAAAGATCATCAGATTTCGATAAGTATTCATGGAGATATGAATTTATTTGTGTTATGGGACAATTCATCGAGGTCGGCCAGCAACCAAATAAACCCCACTTGTGCTCAACGTTTTAGTATAAATAGACGTGGTCTTCAAGTCATTTCAACACACTTGGGATCTCTTCCTCTCTACTTGTCTTTGGGTTTTAGTAGGAGGAGAGATCCTAAGGGATAACACTGCCAAAATGCAGAGGGCAGAAGCCGGAATAGCCGGAACAGTCGGAATGGCCGGGAACTGTCAGAATAGTTGGGAATTGTCGGGAACTGCTGCAACAGCTGGGAAAGCTGACACAAAGGATAGAAGCCAGAACTGTCGGGAACAACCGGAACTGCCAGGAATAGCCAGAACTGCCGGAAACAACTGGAACTGTCGGGAATTGTCAGAATTGTTGGAACTACTGGAACTGCTAGGAATTGCCGGAACAGCTGGGAAAGCCGACGCAGAGGGCAGAAGCCAGAACTGCTGGGAACAACCGGAACTACTGGAACTGCCAGGAACAGCGAGAACTGTCGGGAACAACGAGAACTGTCGGCACTGCCGGAATTGCTGGAATTGCCAGAACAATCGGAATTGCCGAAACAACAGGAACTGTCAGAACTGCCGGGAACTATTGTAATTGCCAGGAACCACTGGAATAACTAGAGCATCTGTGTCTGAAGGAGAGCAGCATGCAAGGGACAACTAACTAACATTGGGACAGTTGTATGGTAGTTAGCAGCAAATACACCAAGCATGCAATGTTACAGCTAGCATGCAAGGGACAACTAGCATGCAACAACAAGCATGCTAAGGACAATAAGCAAGCAAGGGGCAACAAGCAAGCAAGGTGCAACCTACACATAGGTCATTATGGCAACATGGTGCAACAATGGCACATAATGTAGTACAGTGATGGGCACAGTCATGATTAATGAAGTGTGATGAGATGCAGCATAGTGATGATGGGTGCAGCATGGTGCAGCGCGGTGAGGTGCAACATGATGACGACATGCAGCACAACGATAGGTGAAAGAGTCACCTTGGAGAATCAGTTGAAGCAGCATGTCTTCAGTTGATCTCATTTATCATCTTCTTAGAGATGATCTATGCTCCTATCTAGATAATTATCTAGTTAAGTCAAAGTGTTGACTTCTGTTGTAAACGTACTATCTCTCTCTCTCTGCTAAACTATTGAAGAACATATAAGAAGAATTGATCAAGGGTTTCCCCACATTGGGGTTTGTCCTTGGCTAGCACCACATCTTGTGTCCTCTTGTCTTGGCTTGTCTTCTGCGATTTATGTTTATGTATTATCTATAGTTTACTTTAATGCTGATGTGATTGCTAATTTGGAAAGATATTGAGCTTACTGTGAAAATTGAAATAAATTGTTCTAAGCATAGAACATACCTAAAATTAACATTAATGATGTGGACTTCTTGTTGATGATGTGAACGAGGATAACTCCTTGATAATGTGGACTCCTTCTTGATGATGTGAACGAAGTAAACTCCTTGATGATGTGGATGAAGTTGACTGAATTTGGAAAAGTTCAGATCATGAGGGAGCTGACACACTCACAAGAGATAAGTATTTTATTGGTTGTTCTTGTTGTTGTTTCATTATGAGTCTCTTGTCTATGTATGTCTTGCTTGGTTGTATTTGTTCTTCCATGGCATCCTACTGTGTATTGCAGTTACATGATGAAGTATGTCAAGGTTGTGGCAATCATTGAAAAGATAAAAGAACAAAATCACAAGAAGACTTGTGATTGGAGGAGCTTAGAGGGAGCAATCAAGATCAGCCTGATTGAAGCTTGTTTTGATTCATGATGTAAAGAAGTCAGTTGTGAATATGGCTTGGAGTCTTGAAGATTAATGCTAATCCAAGTTTGCTGAAGAAGAGCCTGTGACTTTTTTGCTATGTGTTGATGAAGTGTTTCCGACAAGGACTAAGGTCCACTTTGTTCAGTGTAAGATGGAGCTGATTGAAGAATTGTAAGATTGAAAGTATGGCATGAGCCTAGTGAAATCCTTGTTTAGGTTGTGACATAATGGATTGTGAGTTGATGGACATTCGGTTGAGGAAAATTTGAAAAGGTTGAGAGACTTTGCCGTTGATTTGATGAATTCCTTTGATTGGCTCGTTCAACCACCTGATGCATGGAATTGTTGACTCTATCTGAACTAGATGTATTTTGGGTGCTGTATGAAATGGATGATCCTGCCTCATGTAGCTCGATTAAAGCTGGAAATATAGCTAATTTGTGAAGTTAATTGTTGATTTATTTGCTCTTGTGCTGGAGATCAGGTTGCTGATATTTGCTTATGTGAGAAGCCACTTATTGTTTGCTGGATTCGACTATGGTACACTTTTCTGCTGATGAGCAGGTTGTTGATATTTGCTTATGTTAGAAGCCACATATTTTTGGTTGGATTCGACTATGGAACACTTTTTTGTTGATGAGCAAGTTGTTGATATTTGTTTGTGTGAGAAGCAACTTGTTGTCTGCTAGGTTTGACCATGGTTGCTAATATTTGATTCTGTGAAAAGCCCCAGCTGAAGCTGAATGAATAGTTGGATGTTGTTGTTTGCTGGAATGTTTGATAAAGTACTGAAATCCACCATGGCTACTTTTCTGCTATTGAGTTGGTTGTTGGTGTTTATGTGAGAAGACTCGAATGGCTGAGAATCCCTTTGGAGAGGGAGCATTGATCGATAGCATTATGAATCATCCTTAGGCTGTGTGTTGGGGGACCTAAGGATTGGCCGAGAAGATTGTCACTCCCTTAGGTTGTGGGCTAGGAGACTATTGTGTCTAGTCGAGGATCCTGGTTCTGAGGTTGTGTGTTGGGAGACCTATGGATTGGTCGGGGAGATCGATCTCGAGTTCTCTCCCTTAGGCTGTGGGCCGAGAGTCCTTATTTGTGGTTGGGGAGATTGATCTCGAGTTCTCTCCTTTAAGCTATAGGCCAAGAGACCTTGTTTGTGGGTGGGAAGATGTACCCTATGCATATGATTAGTTTGGCTTCATTGATTGATCCCACTTATTGTGGTGGATGTTATGTATCTTTCCTTATGATGAGACTAATGATCTCTCCCTTAGGCTATGTGCCGGACCTATGGATTAGTTGGGGGGGTTGATTTTGACTGAGAGAGAGACTTTTACTTACGGTCTTTCCCTTAGGCTGTGTGCTGGGAGACCTATGGATTGGTCGGGGAGATTTCCCTTGAGAGAGAGATTGAAAAGTACCTCCTTGGCTAAGAGGGAGTATTGGAAATATGGTAGCCATGGTCAATATTTTCATTATGTGGAAAAATGTAAATTTTTGAATTTAAATTTTTTCCTCCAAATAATTCAAGTCCGCCTCCTATTATTTTAAGTTCGTTGACCTCCTAAAGGCACCCATTCGACCCACCTTTGAAGTCTATATAAAGGAGAGCCTTCCTCCTCATTTGGCACATCGAATTTGCCTTGATTATCTTTGATCCAGTAAAGTTGGGAGTGTGAAAATTCCTAAACCGGAATCCCCACTACAACAACTGATGATATTTCTCTTACATGTTAGATTTACATGAATGAGTTATTTGCAGTTTCCTACGACAAATATTGAAATACATACACTGCAACCTTCAGTTAATTAATTTATATGCGGAAACAAGAGACTGAGCAAGAAAGAAAATACAACACAATAACACCGTTATTTTTGGACAAATGTCCTTGGAAAAACCCAATGCAGGAAAACCGGTGCAACAGATTTGAGGGTTTATTAATATTAAGTAATAGAAAATTCTGAATACATCTCTGAATACCTCACAGGTAATTCAGTTACAAAAAGAGAAATACTGGCAAAAAGATTTGAGAGATTACCTCACACAATCACTGAGAAAAATCCCAGCTAATCCGGTCACTGGATGAGGTATCTCTGGTAGGCCTTGCGATGCCTCTGCACAATCCTCATGCAATCCCTTTGTCAACCCCTCTAGGCACTGCGTCACCTAGCCAGCTAATTGATTTGCTGCCCGAAGTCACTGCTCTCAGCCTCCCAGTCTCACACCCCGACTCTCGGCTTCTGAAACTGACTTTGCTGCAAAATTTTGGTCTCTCTCTCACCCTTTGTGCTGCCTCTGCATGGCCCTGCGTGGCTCTACATCAGCCTCTGTGTGAGAGCTGTTGGATCACTTTCTGCTGATGATTCTCTGGCTGAGAAAATCTCTCGCTTGATGCTATCCTTGCCCCTCAACTGCAAGAAATCTACTCGATTAGAATTTCCTCTTAGGAACTTCTCACTTCAGAGATTCGATCTCTTGATCTCTATGTGTGTGTGTGTTTCCAAGTGACCCTCAAGCCTCCTTAAATATTCTCCTCGTTGACATTCAACGACCCAAATTAGAAGCTAATCAATGGCTAAGATCATTTTTGCTTGATCCTCATCTTCTTCTAGAAGTTACACGCACAGTTAGATTACTACTCATTAATATTTTTAATTTCCTAAGTTTAGACTTACAGGCCCATTAAAAATTATTAATTATTTTAATAAAACTATCTTCATGTGGAGTTTCCCAAAATGATTTGTGGGTATTGGAGAATGCATGTGTCTCAACCTACCTGCAAATTTTGAGGCGTAGAGCACATCCGATGCCAGCCCAAATCAACACTCCCTCTTAGCGAGGAATGTGCTCTAGCAATATACGCTGCTACATATTTCTTTGACTTTGAAGCATCGTCCTTTGCACTGCTGATGTATGACATGCTGTACACCAACTACTGCGCTGCTCCTGCAACTGTACTGCTACTGACATTGCCACTGTCAACATTGCATTCATACTACAACTACCTCTCAAGTGTTGCATTTGTGCTGCTAGTAGCACTGCCACTGCACCGCAAACTATAGCTGCTACTTCATCAACAACAGAAAAACATCCAAAATTATTGAACTATGTTTAGTGTGATACCACGTGAATGCTGGAGCCTAACTGTTGCTAGTGTTTGCACTGACTCTCTGAATATACTGTGCCGCTCTTGGCCTCTTCTCTGTGCCATCTGCACTGTTGTCAACTCAGGTCTGCGCTGCTTAGACTTTGGCGCTCCTAGCCACTGCAACTGTCTCTCCGACACTCCTTGGCACCATCCCACAATAGTCCATCCTGCTACCACAAAACTGGGCTCATGTAACAAGGTATTGATCCATGAGGTGGACTCTTCAAGGATCCTGCCCATCTCTAGTTCTTTCAAACTACAGCTCCAAATCAGCCTACCTCCCTCTTGGAGGTATCTCGACTGTCATGGTGAACTCCTCCTCCTCGATCTTCGCGGGTGCAGCCTTCGGATCATGCTTCTCAACTTTGTCCTTCTTCCTGAGAGGGCACTGTGTTAGGTAGTGATCCATTTCACCAATTTCACCACGCATGAAACACTTGATCTTCAAGACGTCCTTCTTACGTCTCCACCGCTGCTGCTCTCCCTTTGATGCAAGGGCTACATTATCCTCCTCCTTCTTGGGCTTCGACCCACTGCCGCTACTTCCGTCAAGTTTGACCTTGACTAGTCTCTCCTCAGCTCCTTGTTTTAGAGCTGCCTACATCTCATCCGAATTTGGCAATGTTGCTCTACCCAGGATACTCTGGAGAAAGACTTGCCACTCATCTGAGACAGATTTGAGGGTTAGTCTAACCAACTTTGGGAGCAGGTTTATGTCATCAAGGGTCCTGATGCAGTTTTGAGGAATTTTTATGGGATTTGATGACATTCGCTTGGCATATTCCATCATCCGCACAATTTTCCTTTCGTTCTGTCGCATTCCGACAATTTTCAAAAATCAGCGTTATTATTGGGCATAACTTAATTAACTATGCTCAAGGTGGCATTCCGGGGAGATTAATTGATGGAGCACCTCAGTGTAGTAGCTCGTTGGAACCAGAACAAGAAGATCTACACGATGGGATGTTGAGAAGAGACTTCCTGCAACCGAAGAAATTAAGGTAGGCAATTTGCCATTTTCCTTAGTGAAAAATGACTTTAATTAGTCATTTAATTAATGGAAAATAATTAATTCGAGAGAAAGGGGGCCAAAAGTGACTTAGTGAAATAAAATTAAAAAGGTCACTTGATAAAGTCAAACAGAGGAGCTTCTAGAATAATAATAAAATAATAAAATAAGATGCTTCTAGAGGCTTGGAGATCTATCCATGAGATCTATAAAAGAGGAGGAGAAGGTCATTTGGGGACATTTGGATTTGAGTATTGTTTTTGTATGAGAGGTTGAGAACTCGGTTCTCTAATCCAGCAGTAGCCCTAGGACAGAAACCCTCAGGTGATTCAGTGAGAGTGGGCGAGCACCCATCTCTTCCCTTGGTGAATCCATTCAAGGTTCACAAGTTGCATTGTATTGTTTTTCAGTTTGTTTTGGAGGCCGATTTGCGGCATTGTTGAAGATTTGTTTGAGGGTAGATTGTCTCAGTTGTATGGGTTGTATGTGCATGTAAAACCCAAGTTATCTAATATAATAAATCTGGGAGTTTTCTTATTCATTGTGTTGTGAGATTGCAATGCTCTATTTGTTTATTTTTACATGGCAATCTTCTGTTTGTGAATGAAAATCTTTATGTGAAGTGCTTGTTCCAAATTTTCTTCATTTGGGACATTACAATGGTATTAGAGCCTTGATATTGGCTCAGCCTGTGAGTTTTTAGATTTTAGTTGCAGCTATTTTGGTTCCTGAGGGTTTATTGATGATGGATTGAAGAAGGCTAATTTTAGTGATCCATAATTTCGTCAATTTCATTCTTTCCCCAATAGCCAAGGGTTTACTGGTGCGATTGCTGGAGTCTACAAAATTGTGCATCTTATTTCCTATCAATAGAACCACCATTTTGTCACGATGGTAGCAGTCTCCAGTTTGAGGAGGCTCGATGTCTGTTTCTTCTCAGCAGAGGGGTGGCTTTGAAGAATTGGAATGTGGATCCGTTGCTTGAGTAAATTGCAGGTGGGAGAGAGTTCATCCGAATCCACAAATCGTGGCATTGGTTATGTTCAAGGTGCATGGATTTTTTGTTGGTTTCCCTTAATGTAGAGCATGTAACAAGTGCGTGAAGGCCGATGGGTGTGCAGATTAGTGACTGTGTAACTGTGCACATAGCTTAATCGTAGAAATTGAGTGTAGGTTTGTTGCTAGTATGCGTAGATGTAGCTGTAAATTGAAGCTGAATTAGTCGGCCTATGAAGGAATTTGGTGATGGCTGAGCGCAAAAGCTGATTTTTCTTTTGGCCAGAAGGACGAAAGTGAGAAATCCAAGGGTGTTTGTGCCGATTTGAGCTGAATCGCGTCAGAAGGATCTTGTGTGAGGCCACTGAAAGGGCCGAGTTCTAGATTCGTTTACCATTAGGCGCACACACAGAACCACAGATTCCATTCAACGAGCTGCATGCAATTTGAGTATGGGGTAGCAATTGCAATGTACAAGTGTCAGAACGAGAAGAGATTGTCAGCATTGCAGTGATGTACAAAGTCATCGTCAGCTCGTGATCTCTGTCGAAGGCTGTAGCCACCATTCCAGGTATTCTTTTTCATCTATGAGCATTGTGCTGTGCACATTGGACCCAAGCAGAGTGAATTTATCGATGGGAAAAATAGCAGTGGGAGTTAATCACAGGTTGAACAACTCTCTTGTTCGACAGAGGTTCAACAACTGTCCAAGTGATTAAATCCTCAACAAAAATTAGGTTAGCCACACATCAACCAAATTTTGGCGTAATTTCATTAGTCGCTTGGATACGTAGGAGCAAGCGTTGCTCCTATGTATAGACGGAGTTGTTGCTGGAAAAGGGATGACCACTATTTCCTGCGTGAACAAAGTTCCATTGTTGAGGACTGTGTGCCAATAATTGTTGAGGCTGAACACATTCTCTCAGGGGAAATTTACTGATAAATACATTCAACATACATAGCTCTTAGAGGTCATCCTGTTCGATGGGTCAGAAATTCACATTGGGTGGCTGAAACATATTCTCTAGCAGAACGTCTATGCTTTCTCTTGAAAGTTAAAAGTTGAGTCCGCTAGTAGCTGTGGTAAATTTGGGGAGTTTAAATTGCCACCTATAGGTCGATTCATCATTATATCACGTATTCAGGAAGGCCGAGTACCCCTTATGACCCAGGGCTGAAGGAAGGCCACATTCTCATGACAGTCCATCATATTTTCCTGGGTTTTATTCAGTGGTACCAGGTGTTATTCAGTGGCATTCTAGGCATTCCTCCGGACGTGGAAAGACATTAGCTAAGTCGACATATTAGTTTAGGTTCTGTCAATGTTACTTGGGAGCGAGGGTAAAAACGGGAGCGGGAGCGACATTTTCAGAAGCTCACGGTTTGGGAGCGAATCCGGGAGCGATTTTTAAAAAAATATATA
>APFE031343969.1:228343-257138 GCA_000404065.3 Pinus taeda
GTAGACCACCTGAGAGGTTTTGTGGCTATATGGCAATGGCTACTAGCATCCTTGACTCTGAGCCTTCTAGCTATGAGGAGGCAGCTAGCCAGCAGGTCTGGAGAGAGGCCATGCAGGAGGAGTATTCTTCTATCATGAAGAATGATGTTTGGGAGGTGGTGCCGAGGTCTGAGGGCAAATCCGTGGTTACTTCCAGATGGCTTTACAAGGTAAAGCATGCTGCAGATGGCAGCATTGAGAAATTCAAAGCGAGGTTTGTGGCTAGATGGTTCTCCCAAGTAGAGGGATTTGATTATGAGGAGACCTTCGCTCCCGTGGCTCGATATACTTCGATCCGCTCCATTATATCGATAGCAGCAGAGATGGGTTGGAAGATTCACCAGATGGATGTGAAGACCACATTTCTCAATGGCTTCATACAGGAGGAGGTGAACATTGAGCAGCCACAGGGCTTTGAGGTGCATGGGAAGGATTCCATGTGTGCAGACTGAAGAAGGCCCTTTATGGCCTGAAGCAAGCTCCCAGAGCTTGGTACTCCAGGATAGATACATACTTGTAGGGGTTGGGTTTCACAAAGAGTGAGGCAGATCCGAACCTTTACCTTATTGTGATTGGTGAGGAGCCTCTCATTCTGGTGCTGTATGTGGATGACTTGGTCATTACAGGTGCAGAGAGACTCATAGAGCATTGCAAGAGAGATCTTGCGATGGAGTTTGAGATGAAGGACATCGGCTTGATGCATTACTTTTTGGGTTTGGAGGTGTGACAAGAGGAGGGGCATTTCTTCCTGGGGCAGGGGAAGTACATTGTGGATATCCTTAGTAGATTCCACATGGAGGATTGTAGACCCATGTCGACACCGATGATTACCAACTGGAAGAAGCTTCATGCTTCGGATTCCGAGTTGGCGGATCCCACATTGTACAGATAGCGGATTGGTTCCTTGATGTATTTGGTCAACACTAGACCAGATATCTGTTTTGCAGTCAACACGATGAGTCAGTTTATGTGTGAACCTAGGAAGGTTCACTGGGTGGCTGCAAAACACATTTTGTGGTACTTGCAGGGTACAGTGGATTATGGTCTGGACTACAGGCAGGGAGATGGAGTGAGATTGGCAGGATACACTGATTCTGATTGGGCAGGTTGTGCTTTTGATAGGAAGAGCACTTCAGGGTGCTGTTTTCGGTTGGGTTCAGCAGTAGTGTCATGGTTCAGCCGGAAGCAACAGTCAGTAGCACTGAGTTCAGCGGACGCAGAGTATATGGCAGCCAGTCTAGCTAGTTGTGAGGCCATCTGGCTTCACAAGATGTTGTTTGGCTTATTTGGTCAGCCGCTGAGACCTTCAGTGATTACTGTGATAATCAGAGTTGCATTAAACTCACGGAGAATCCAGTGTTTCATGACAGGTCAATGCATATTGGGATCAGATATCATTTCATCAGAGACTATGTTCAGAAGGGAGCTGTGAAGCTTGAGTATATTTCCACTGATGAGCAGGTTGCGGATATTCTTACCAAAGCCTTACCACGGGGCAAGCATGTCTACTTTAGAGACAAGATGGGTGTGGTGAGGAACACCTTCCTCGGTAAGAGGGAGTGTGAAATTTGGTACCGGAGGACAGGTGGTTCCCTTAGGCTTTGATCTTTGGCCTAGGGAAAAGTGTCCAAAAGATTTTAATTTTTCTCCTAAAGTGACTTTATAATTTTTTATAAAGTTAAAATCTAATTTAAAAGTGACTTTAAGTGATAAAGTTACTAAGTCTAATTTTAAAGTGACTTTTATAAAGTCAATGAAAATTAGAAAGGAAAAGTGACTTTGGAAATAAATGACTAAGTGGGTCTTTATTAAAGTGGGTGAATTAAAAAATAGAAAGTGAGATTTAAATGAGCATTTAATCTCAGCCATTGGTCTAAATCTATTTCAGCCATTGGATTTAGGGATCACCCAAAAGTCACTTAGGGTTGGATTAAGGGAGGAAAAGATCATTCATTCTTTCATGAGCAGATTGGGAGAAGGAGAGAAAGAGAGCAAGGGAGATTTCTGGACAGGAAGGAGAAAGAGGCAGCAGTTTGGCACACATACCAAGGCAACACTTCAGCAAATCCGTACAACTGAAAGAACAAGCATAAAAGGCAGATTTTTGTTGAGCAAGCAGGGAAAAACCGATTTTTGGGCACGAATTTCGAGGAGGTGATTTTATGCATGGAAACCGAGGTTTGTTCGTACAGGCCGTACGGCCGCCGGTATAGTCCGTATGGTCCGCACATCCGTACATCCGTACAGTTCATACAACAAATTTCCAGATTGTCTGTTAGGCTGAAAAACAGATAAGTTTGCTTGCTGGAAAAATTTGTTTTGCTGATATTTTTTGCTGAAAATTTTCTCACTGTAAAAGGCATTTTCCAGAAATAAAGAAGAGCTCTCAAACTCGTTTTCCCCAAGAGTTGTAGGGGGTTTTTCCAGGGTCACATTGACCAAAAATCTCTATGTTTAAATGTGTTTTAATGGCTGTTTGTTACTGCTGATTTTTATTTCTGCAATTTCCAGCATTCTGTAAAATTTCCAGAATTTGTGTTTTTAGAAAAAAAATTATTTTTTCAGTTGTTAAATGTATGGTTATGGGAAAGGGCATTTAACTATATGGGATAAATCAGGAGAAACTGAAAACCGGGGTGGGAAAACAGAAATTTCTACAATTTTGTGTGTTTTTTTTACATAATTTTCGTTTGACCCACGCACACCACTCAGGCATGTTGTACTTCCTTGCACGTGCCGCATGAACACTTAAACTCAGGGTTTGGTGCCTGAAATGCATTTCGTCCAAGCTGAATTGTAGTTCAAAAAGGTGAAGTGCATTTTTGGACATGTTTTAGGATCTCCATACCGAAATGTGACTTGTACGAGGTGGGGTCTCATGTTGCAGGGCTGAAACGTGTTTAAGGCATGTTTCAACCACTTTTTATGGTTTCTGTACTGAAATGCGACTAGTACCCAGGGGGGTTCTCATGTTTCCTGCAACTTAGCTTGGAGGAAATTCAACTTGGTGATTGTGAGGAATAATTTGCTACGTTTCATCGGCTTTGGGGACGGGGGGACATTGGGAATGGGGGGACGAGTTTCCGGGATGAGTAGAGTGCACCCCTAAATTTTCAGGGGACGATAGGTTGTGGACGACAATTTTATATATTTAAAACTTTTAAAAATATTAAATATTTAAAAAAATGATAATATGCATATGCCATAAACATGAATAATAGCTTGATTAGTAGAACACATTGAAATAAACACTAGCTAGTTAAGAAATTTGAAATTCATCTCAGTAGTTATAAATATAAAACCAAAAACTCAATTGGAAAATCTTGAATTGTCTAATAACTTAATAGATTATGATTATATATTCAAAGGAAAAACATATATAATTGTTCAATCCTCAAAATAATACATATTGTGAGCGCCAAATGGAAAATGCACCATAATATGTTAATAACACAAAATGCCAATGAAGTCCTTGACTCAATGGCCATAGTATCATAAAGGCTAAAGCTACTCATAAATTTAGATCCTCTGCATTAATGCTGTCCAAAAATGCTTGAGCCTCACTTCCTTCTCTATCATCACCATTAATGCCCTACAACTGCAACTCAATGCCATCTAATGGTACATTTACCAAGCCTGCTTGGAGAGATGGATCATCCACCTCATCATCAATCTGGGAAGGATCCTTAGGATCCACATTCCATCGTGTTGCTGGTCCTTGTAAATGCTCTGGTGCTTTCCTTGTAAGAAGACGAAGACTGCTATGCACATAAACTAGTTTTTCCGCTCTCTTAGAGGTAAGCCTATTCCTCTTAATAGAGTGGATAAACTATATGTGGACCAGTTCCTTTTTTCAGCCGAGGAACTAGCAATCTGAGATAGTAAACGCATAGCTACTGTGCATATTTCTGGAGCTTTGTCCCCATACATCCTCCACCATCCACTAGGACTTCTCTGTGCCATACCCATCAAATCTTCAAATCTTTCTTTGCAACAATAATGAAACTGGGGCTATTGAGCATTGCAAAGTCAAGAAATTATTCTCGAATTATGATCACTTGCCCCTCTGTATACATCTTTTGTATGGCATCAATAAACCCTAGTTTCACTTCAGGATCATCTATTGGTCCAACTCTACCTTCCCTTTCCATATACCACTTTGGATTAAGTGCATAAGCAACCATATGAAGAGGTGTGTTCATCCTGTTCCATCTCTTTTCTATCAATTTTGGATTTCATTAAAAGATTCCAAAGAAGGGTCTCTCTGACGTATGATGGACTTGACACGTCTGATCATGTTGTCAATTGACTCATATATTTCCCCAAGGTTACGAGAATCTGAATCTGCATACCTTATAAGCTCCACTATTGGATAGGTGAAAGAGACAGTGTATTTCACATCAAGCCATTGTTCGTCATTCAAGACCATCTGTCTTATCTTCTTTCCCTGATTTGTTTTGGATTCTCCCCATGTAGACCACTCAGAACTGATAATAGTGGCCTTTAAAGCTTGTTGCACCTCTAGAATACGATCAAGAAGAATAAAATAGGTGGCATACCTTGTATTTGTGAGTTTCAAGAACTGTTTTTTTGCATAAATCCTGTAAATAGCTAGAGAGGCACGGTGGTTGCCAACATTGTGCTTCTCTTGCATCCGAAATAATGCGAGTGATCCGAGAAATTTTTCCAATGTCTTTGAGTGCATTATTCAAAGCTTGCACACAACAAGGAGTCCAAAATAGATGCTTATACCTGTTTTGAATCATTAACCCCGCAGATCTACAAATTGGTGCAACATCTGTGATAACTTGAACTACATTTGTAGGACCAATCTCTTCAATTGCATCCTTCAATACCTCAAATTGGAAAGTTGCATCCTTCAACTTTCTAGTACAATGAATTGCCCTGAAGAAATAGGGCCCACTTGGGGAGGTGGCAATAATGTTCAACAAAGGCCTTTCTTGAATATTTGTCCAACCATCCATGACAACTGAACATCCATAAAAATCCCATGATTTCTTAAGGCCTTTAATCAACCCTTGCATCTTTGAGACCCCTCTATCTAGCAAGGTTGTCCTTATTTTATTATAACTAGGGGGTTGAAATGATGGGCCAACAACAATGACTTTCCTCATCACCTCTTTGTAGAGAGGAGAACAGATGGCATTAAATGAAATTCCATTAGCAAAAAAAAATCAGTCCTTGTGTTGTGTATTGAACATATCTATGACAACAACTTTCCTACTTGACATAGTGTTACAAGGACCTTGAATTGAATCAAGTTCATCATGGTCATTGGCTGCTCTTTGAGAGAATTCCATTGAACCGAGAACTCTTGGTTTTTAAAAATGACAGATTTTCCCTTCTTTATCTCTTTAACAATAGTCCCACCTATGGCAATCATGTGAAGTCTTGTCATTTCAACTCTTTTTGTGAAAATTTCTGAATTTAACACATCAGAAACCCCTACCGCAATATCTGATTTACTATCTCCTACTTGTTCTTTACATTAACAAGTTATTTAATAACATAAGCATTGAAGTAAACACAATTGCAACCTTCACAAATATACAAATCAACAACTGAAATAAACTGAGACAACACAAGGGACATCGTTGTTTTTGGACAATCGTCCCCGGAAAAACCCAATTCGGGAAAACCGGTGCAACAAATATGAGGGTTTTATTATTATGTAAAATTCTGAATACAAATAGGGTGCCAGCAATGGTTCACCATTTAGAGATTATCATCGACAGTAGTACCTTCCTCTGGAGACAGATATTCCGGCTAATCAACAACTGGATGATTGGCCCCACAATAACTTCGATTGTTCCTTAGCTGGACAACGAAAGCTGCTCCAAGCTATCTTCTGGAACTGCGTCACCCTCCTACAGCTTTGCGTCAGGCTGTCAGCTGATCAACTCCCAGTGTGCCCCACAAAAATTCCTCAACGCAACCTCTTCAGCCTAGTATTAGTCCTGCAGCCCTTTGCGCTGCCTGCATCAGCCTCTGCGTTAGCTTTATGGCCTCCTGCGTCTTCTGTGTTGGCCTCCATAGCCTCTGCGTCAGCCCTCCTTGGCTTTGTGCTGTCTCTCTAACACTTTCACTGCCTCGCTGCTATGTATTCTCGACCTCCTACTGAACTACCCCTCGCTACAACAAATCACTTGCTCGATTTTCTCTGCAAACCTCGCCTCAGAAAATCGAACTGGCTGATCTCTCTTGGTGTCTTGGTGTATCTCCAACTAACCCTCAAGCCTTCTTTTATACTTTTCTTGTTGACGATTCAACGACCGAGATTAAGTCCCTAATCAACGATTACGATTAGATTTGGCTTGATCCTCGTTATTTAAAACCTTCTCACCCATATTATATTAATACTCATTAATATTTTAATTTTCCTAAGTTTAGACTTAGGAACCCCATTAAAAATATTAATTATTTTAATATCTCTCCATCCAGGTGGAATTTCCCCAAACGATTTTTAGGTCTTGGAAATCTCATGCGCCTTAGCCTCTCAATTTTCATTGTCAGAGCACGTCTGATGCTACCAAAAATCAATACTTTTCTCTAATGAGCAAGTGCATATTTTTACTCCATCCACTGTAATAGCCAGTAAATGATGGTAAACTCTAGTGTAGCTTCCATTAAATACATGGTTGCAAAGCTTGCATAACCACTGCTGTGAACCACCACTATTTTTCTTCTTGTTTTCCGTGATTTTCTTGACATATTGCAGCAATGGTTTCTTCACATTGATGGCATTGTATACTGAGTTTTCAGTTGGCTCGGGCATTGTATTTGGAGGTGACCTCATTTCAAATTGGGGAGATGGAGAAGAAGAGCTATCCATCTGAAAATTCAAAAGAATTTGTAAGATTAAGATATCTTCAAACAATTGGAATTCATGATTTCAAGAATAATGAAAGATGCTTCTTTTGAAAGAGATCACCAACCAAAGGCCCCAAAAATCTGAAGCTGCATTGAATTAAAGTGTTGTAGAAAAGCCTCTTTACTGGGCTTCATATTAATTATTGCTAAAAGATAAAAAGTTTCATCATTGGTCTGAGAATAACTAATTTGAATTCTGTTTAAGGAGTTATCTGTTTTTAACTTTTTTTTTTGTATATGAAAACCTAAAATAGTAAAAAGGTAGTTCTATAGCAATGTATAAGTTAAAAAATACGGCATGATTAGTGATTATAGATTCATCCACTGGGCCTGTTATATCTTTATGGGTCCCTTTCTCTGTATGTCGTCATAAAACATCAGATCTACCATTACAAAAAATGTTGATTTAATATCCCTCTAACCAAATTGGACACTACTACACTAAGTATTGAGTAGCTGCTAGACACTAGAACTAGAAATTTTTTAAAATTACAAGTATCAAGCAATGACTCATAACCGGTGATCCACCTCACAACTAACAAACTCAGGATGAGTTACATAAGGGATTCTATCTGTTGATCAATGCCAGTATCCCTCCTTAAATGATAAATCTCTGTCTTACGAAGGATAAAGGGTAACCCAAAGATAAGGGAAACGAAGGTGCATAGCCCCGCCAACCAAGATCTGGGGATGAGTGTAGACCTGAAGTATTCCTGGCTCGTGTTAATGTCCCATACTGTTTCCAATAGTCCAAACGAGGTGGAGTTATATATTGAGGGTCTAGGGCATGGGTGAAAAAGTGATCACCGAATGACAATGTGATAAATAGAACTTAAAAAAATGAGAACGAGAGATATTTGTAAACGCGTTTTTATTTAAGGAAATTTTAATATGTAAAATCATAAATGTAGGATTGGAATGGAATTAGAGTTGCACGACATGCTTGTGATGTGGTGGTAACGAGTCTATTGTGTTGTTGAAGATGGAATTGGGAACAACGAATTTGTTGTGTTGTTGAAGACGAAATTGGGAACCATGCAGAGTCACAACCACAAAAAAAACCATTGTTGTAAATCGCAACCACCGCTGTGAATCGCAACCACCATAGAGTAAAATTGAAACAGAGTCCTCAGTCGTCGCTTAGGGAAATGTATGCCGCATAGGGAAACCAGAAATGTTATGGTGTGTAGGGTTTAGATGGTGCAGGTGTTTTAAATATTCTTTTATTGCTCGGTCAAACATCCTTGATTTTTCTAGGCACAACCGAAACTTATAAAAAAAGTCCTCGATTTGAGTGAGGCACAGATTGGGAACGCCTTAAAAATCCCTAAGTCCCAAATGGGGTCCCTTACCATTCTGGAACATTTCCTACGTGTTTTTAAGTCCCCAGAACATGGAGATACAGAGGACGAAGGGCTTTTTGGGGGAGATAGGTCCCTGTGCAACATAGATAATTTGTCTTCTAACGACTACTTTCTTGGCCCATTATTCAACTACTTGGTCTGTGAAGTGCCCAACCACTAGTTAGACACTAACAACTAATTAACTTGTCCAAGGGCTAGTTTGAATTGACTTTGTCTTTTACTAAATTGTACTTGAGCGCCTTTTTTGTAATTCTCCAATGCCTTGATGAATTTGCCAATTTTGCCACTTGGGTTTGCCGTAACTCGGCTTGATTTCATTTGGGTCCTTTGTTTGACCAAATTATGCATTGTTGCCACATAATCACCATTTGCCATGCTGTCATGCCCTGTGTTGAATTTCTGATGCCCTTGGGAATTTGGAGAAATCGAGACATGGGTTTGTTCCTCTTGTTCTGTAGACCAATATTGACAGATTACATGTCAAATTTTGACAAAATATGACCTTTGTTATGCTATCTGGAAATTTGTTTTGCCAAATCATCATGCCCAAGTGGATAATATTTAACACCCTTGAGGATTTGGAAAATCTGAAACATGGGATTTGTTCCTCTTGTTGAGTAGGTCTATTTGGACATTATGCATGCATCATTCTGCTCAACTTTGCGCCTTTTTTGCTACCTGGAAACTTGCTTGAGCTATTGACCAAGTTTGACCAAGTTGTAAGTAGCGATTAGCACCTTTAATTAGAAAACTTAAACATTGCATGGAATCCTCTCATCAAACTGCATAATCTGAGACCATGTTGACTTTTTTTATCATTGGGACCACTCTGCATTGGGAATTGTGAATTGCCTCACGAAACGTGAAAATTGTTAAATGATATTGCCATGCTTTGAGAGTTGTTTGAGGAACACTGCACCAAAGTCAAGGCCACCTACAGACTCTATAGACCATAACCATGTGGAATGACATAGGTGCACCTTGATGCTAGCTGGACTGGCACACATACCAATGATCACCCGTACAAATGTAGGCTCCCATAAAACCATGAGTCCTTAAGAGAGTTCACCTAAGGCCTTCTAATCTTGTATAGGATGAGAGTAGCCCAAAGTGACTTCAAAGGACTAGTCTGGTCGAACCAAAACAACAAGATATCGATTCAAAAGACATAGGTCAAAACCTAATACATTACCTTACATGGTTTTTACATCGCTTTTGACTTGTGGCCTTGGGCTTATAATGGTGGTGATAAATACTACAAAGCGTTCATATGTACTCCTACTGACATGAGGGGTAACATGTACCAAGCACTATTCATAAATTTTGAATAGATTAACATGTAACATGTATCCCAAGTTATGCCTTCTAAAATAAATCTTCTTATATGCATCTACATGTAGGCCCTTTTATAACTGGCCCCAATTCACTAATATTACCAAACCAAACACCAATCTTAAAAATTCATTTCATTTTGCATTGCTGAAGGATTTGAATGTGTGATTTCATACCAATCAATCAAGTAACATGAAGTCGATTGTGGAAAAGTGCAGAGCCAACAAAGACCTGGTCATATTTGGAAGATACCAACTTCCCATGCAAAAGACCAAGAAAAGTGAAAAAGGCTGAAGAAACACTAAAACACTGAGAAGAAGCTCAAACCAGCAAGACTAAAGACAATGTGAAGTGCAAGAGTGGTGGAGTTCATTTCAGAGTGGTGTCATAGTTGACTGATATTATAGGAAGCCCGAATGATACCCATCGTAAACTGTAATAAAGACATGAATTTGTTCTAGTCATGTTATTGATAAATTTGAGAATGTTTGAAATGTCCATTTTACATTATGTGTGTTGAGATTAGATTCAAACTACCATGCAAATAAGTGCATGCTGCAAAGAAGCTCATTGTAAAGAAACTTACGAACTAGCTCAATGTGGATAGCTTCTTTACATTCCGATCTACTTGTTTTAGTTGAAAATATTGTTATCCTTTGGTTCTGCCAAAGCCTCTTTACTCTTTTGTTGCCTTGTTGAAGCATCACAACAAGAATTGTGTATTTGGTGTGATACCCTTTTCCCTTGAAAAACTAAAATGCATTGCTGGGAAAGATGAAACGGAATTAGAAAAGCACAAGGAAATTGATAATTGTTATTTTTGTGTTGGAAATCCTTTGAATTCTCCCTTACCTTCCTTATTGTTGTTAATAAGACAAATACCAATTTTACCTTGCTTTCTCATTACTTTTCAATGTGTTTTGCATAGAGAAAGGGAAGCTTTTGCATTGTCTATGGTTGAGTATGCAAAGAGAAACACCTCTACTTTACAAGAATCAATTCCATTCCACCTTCGGATGATAGAGTGTATGCTTGAAGAAACATGCAATTTTTTCCATCAAAAGGTTGAAAGGTACTTCTTTTCTTAAGTGAATTTGAATATTTAGTTTTGGAGTTCAATAGGAATGGTTTTTTGGTATATTTTGGATGCTGTTAAAAAATAATGGTTTCTTAGTGCCTTTTCTGTTTTGAAGGTTGAAGATAGTGGTAGAAAAAGTTCTGGAGGATCTGACAAATGATGTTAATATGGGAGGGTATGTAAGACTTTAAAGAATTCAAAATTTTCAATTCTGGTTCTTTTATGCATTGTAAATTTATATGCCATCTTATAATTTCTTTTTATGTACGTGGAGCTACTTTTAATTCTACAACATTTAGTGCATATTATTCTTATAGGTACCTTGATAGTTCTGATCTTCATGCATGTAAAGAATGCTCTTGTTTTAAGTTTTCAAAATCCACTAGTGCAAATGATTATAGGTGATGCCGGAAGCAGAAATTCTTGCTGGTATATGTTATTTTATGGAGGCAGAAAAGTTCAAGGAATAGATCTAATATTTATAACATGCAGAAGAGATATTGCAAACAAGATGGATATTCCATAACATATAATGTCTTGATATAAGTTTGCATATTGCAAGACAACAATTATCTTCTATATTGGAGCCTCATTGAGCAACATTGTTCATCTTGTTAATTTGAGTTTTACATTGCTGGAGAGGAGATGCACAAGTTTCAATAGGAAGTGATCATTGTTGCTTCTTGTGTCAAGGAGAAAAATAAGCTGTGCTAGCTAGTTGTTCCCTAAGCTCTACATATTGCAAAATGACTACTTTAGGGATGCAAATGAGTGTATAATAGAGTTGTCGTACTTTGGTGTATTTCTATATAGGATGTGGAAAGTAGCTACAACACTATTCATAGTACAAAATGTTGAAATGTAACTAGTGTTAGTTGTCATAAATTGTATGAGTCATGACTTGATGTAATTATTGATGTACTTGTCAAAAGAAAAAGAAAAGGAAAATTCTTTGTAAAGGAAATTCATTTTTATTGAAATGGTTTTCTTGCCCATCATGTTGTGGTCCTAGGGCAAAGCACCCATTGAGTGCTCTAGGGGTCTTGTTGACAAGTCAAAAGGTCAAAGTCATGATGTACTAGCCCCTAAAGGGCTCATGTAACAAAGAAGGAAAATTAATATTGTAAAATGTGATGTCTAGAAGCCTCTAAGGGATGAGTCGACCAAACCTGTTCACGTCGGCCCAAGGAGGCCTAATTCGCTCTTTTGAAAGCCTATATAAAGAGGAACCTCACCTCATTTGGAAGACATCAATCAAGTGATGTATCTTTGTTTTCTATCGAAGTCTGGGCAAGGAAGAAAGAAGGAGAGCGAAGTTCTATTGGAAGCCAACGAAGTTCTTTGGAGATCGGCGAATTGATTAACGAAGGAAATCTCTGTCCCTACTGCCCACACGTGCAAGTTTTGGAGAAGAACCTAGTGTTTCCTCAGTCTTGTTTTGCAGAGAAGTTGTTTAAGGGTTTGGCTGGCTCATCTCTTGGAAGGTTTGATCAAAGTCAAGGTCAAGGTCAAGAAGTCTTCATTTAAATTCTAAAGCCTCTCTGGGAGAGGTTTTGGCCTTGGCTAGCAGCCTACATCTGGTGTTGTTGTGTTTGATCTTCTTATTGGCATTTGTCTTGATGATGAAAAAAAGCAAATAATGATGATAATGTCTTAATCTAACTCACAAGAAAATGTCAAAGATAAAAGAAATCAAATTGAATAAATACCGTAACTGTTTGCCCTAGATTTCTCAACACATAATCTATTCAATGCAATCTTCGTTTAACAGAGATTTCCCTTTGGGCATTTGATACAGAGCAATCTTGGCAAGGTTGGATCTTTTGGAGTTCAACAACAGTGGGTTGCTTGCATCTATCTTTGGCTATAAAAATAAAATTGTGGAGGCCAAATTTAGGAACCATAGCCTTGACCAACAAAGTCACAAAAATGAATAGTTTACGGAATCTCTCTCTTCAATTTCCGATCAAGGAAGCCTTCTCACTACAAACTGAAATTTTAGATTTGAGGAACATGTAAGAATAGATGTGCTCCATACAAGCACAATTCAAGCAAGAAACAAAAATTCAACAACAAACTTAAGTGGGCGCAATAGCTCAATCCAAAATAACCAATCAACATCTTAGGTAGTGCAAGGTGTTGAGTCTTAGATTGTGTGCATCTTGCCTGCTCTTTCTCATCAGAGCCTATGTAGATGAACACTACTTTTCTTCGTGATTTCCTTGATCTGAAGGACATCAACCTTGAACGAGCTTGGGTTGGAGCCAATTCACTCCTCAATCGTTTTTGGCACCCTTGGTGATTGTCATAAATCCCTCTAGGATAAGATATGAATTTCCTCCCTTATATGTAGGAGTTTCTGGAGTGTTAACTTCACAAAGTCGTAGATGAACTTAGACAATTTAGAGAATAAAGTGTGGCAATTCAAAAAGAGGGTAAATGGATATTTGTTTGTGATCCAATGAAATTATTCGAGATTCTGTCCCTCTAGGGTGGTTTTGTACTTTCTCATCCAAATAATTTCCTCATTGTAGTGGTTGTGTCACCCAATATATCCATTGCTTGTTGGAATTGTATTGGTGTGTTTTGGCCATCGTTATGGACATTTTATGATGTGATTGGGTCTAGCGATTGCTACTTTTTCTTACCTTAGTAAACTGACAATTAGTTCCAAGTAGATTTGTGTTTGCTGAATGAAAGCATCAACTAGGATATTAACAACATAAATTAAGTGAAAAGCGACTAGTACCAATCTCAATCACAAAAATTTCACACAGATTCTACTGAATAAGAGTTCTTCATTATGTTCTGAACTTACTCGGGATCCCTTCTTGGGAAAATGTCCCAACTGAGGTATTACATACAACATTAGATCTCATCTAACTGATCAAGTCCTCCTTGGCTGATTTGTATCTTCTTATTGCCCATTCCTTGAACCCAACACACTCACTGAAAATCCTCTCTCCATCTTGTGCTATATGGTGTCTTCTCCTTCTCCTTAGCCTTGATTTTATAACTTTACATTGAGCTAAATCCCTAGCCCTAATCTTCAAAGTGATAGACGACCAAGATTAAACCTCACCTCACTTGAGATCAAGGGTTGAGATTAAAACATATTCAGTAAAGTAGTTTACTATGGCTCAATAAGTCAACAAGATAATTATGTGCTTTTACTAAGTTATACTTAGGCTAAGTTACAATAGCAACTTACTCACATTTGAGCAAGTGCCTAAGGAGACTTTGGGCGACTTTTGCATGCCTAGACACTTTGGCCTATGCAAAATTACTTGCTCAAGATACAAACATCAAAACTTCCTCTTAGGCGAGGGAGGTACTTTTGCAATCTGGAATCTACTTCAATCTTGGAACTGCATATGTTACCTTGGCTGCCTACTCTGAAATGGAAGCCTTTCCTGCATTTTTTTCTGGAAACATCCTTGAAATCTTACTTTTCTTGGCTTGATTCCTAGATGTCCCCTCCTCTTCAACATCTTGTAAGGTCATCTTGTACCAAGAGACCTTCTTGACAAATTTGGAGGAATCTGTAGACTACTTCTCCCTTCCTGAACATGAACACTGGTTTACTTTGCGTTGTTGTTTGAAATTTGAATAGGCTGGCCCTTTAGCTTATATATGTTGCTCTTTCTAACTCCTATGACATGTCCCTCATTATAGCTGGATCCCCTGAGTCTGATCAATACCTTTGCATTCTAGAAAGCAACACAAAACCCATTCTTCTTCGTCATGGAGATTGAGAGTAAGCTCCACATAAGTTCCAACACCCAGAACACGTCCTTACTTCCATCTTGATCCCTAACTCAAGTTGGAATATCGTTCTTGCAACTCCTTTAACTGCATGTTGAGCATCATCATGAAACTCCACATGTAGTTTTGAGTCCCACTCGATTAGGTTATAGAACTGATCATGTGTTCTTGTCATATGCCTTGTGGTTCTGCTATCTAGCAACCACGCACTCACTTGTAATGTGCCTAAGGTAATGTAGGAAACAAGTATGAATTTTATTTAGAACTTCTTAGCAAACTCCCGAGGTTTTGCCAATGCAGCCCTAACTAGCTACGTGCCCATTCCCCCATTCTTCCTCTTCGGACACTATGAAGCATAGTGTCCTTCAGTTGTGAGGTTGAATCCTCACCCTTGCTACTTGAACCCTTGCTCCTCATCACTTGACTAGCAAGAGCAAGGTTCTCATCATCCTCACTATTTTGTTGTCGTCTAGATAAGGATTTCTCCCAGAGATCCTTCTAAGTGAAGTCATCCCATAGTCTGTTATAATATGGTATATTTTTTCTTGCTAGAATGCCTGTCACTAAGGGAGCCCAGAGTTTTGAGAACTCGCTTAGTGTTGTCCTTACAAGCTCATATTCTAGCGAGGCTACCCGAACAACTTCATTCTCATCTCAAACTTTCTAAACTCTTGTGAGGTGTAATGCCACGGTGTCTGATTCAATCATCTTGGTGTTCCTGAGCTTCTGCCTCAACACCATTTTCCGATTTTGATTGTCACTCTGATATAGGTTCATTAGAGTCGTCCACATCTCAAAAGCACTTTCCTTCCTTAACATGTGAGGGATTGCACGATCTTTCACCCCATCCATGATGATATGTCCGGCCTTCACATCTTTCAACTCATAAGCTTCTACAATTGTAGCATTTGAAGGAACTATAATCTTGGTGGTTACAAAGTCCCATAGGATGTTCTTCTTGACAATCGGTGTTATACTCTCCTTCCACTAACTGAAGTTGTAGGCCCCGTCTAACCTGTCCTTGAACCTTTGATTGGTTAATGCCATCGGAAAATCATTGAAGACTTCTACCACACCATGATTGGTACGATCTCCCTCTCTCCCTCTAAGGGCTGATCTCTACCAATCAAATTGATATTGTTGTCCCTTTTGCCAAACTCTCATGGACATCGACCATGCCTATGCCCTATTGCCAGCATTTATAGCTATCACTGCCTGGCTACTTGGCGGCTATTCTGGTTGTGTTCGCCTTCGGTTTTGTGCCCTTTTTGACATTACCTATTAGAGCTTGTGCACTTGGTTTTTGGTTCACTTTCCACTCAACGATTGAGCCTTGTATCCACAGCTCCATAGGGCAGCTCTATTAGCTACCACCCACTACTAGTCACCTCCAGCGGCCTGAATGCAATACTTGCTGCTCAATAGCTTACACGGTGTTTGGCCTGTTTAATTTGTAGCCTATATGGTCAGAACCCTATACATGGCACTCATGTAGCTTGGACCTCTTGGTCGATATGCTCCGATTGACGTTTCTCGACCGCTGTTGTTGCCTTGACCAATCTCTTTGCGAGTGTGGCCTCTCTACAGTCATGTATTTGTTGAGTGTCCCTCGACAACCTTTTTCAGCTTGCGAACTTTCTTTCATCGTTGATGTACTAGATCCCTGCACAGCTACTGATGACTTGTCGGTTGCTCCATCTGTTTTGACAGTCTCTTTTCCACCAATTGTGTCGCTACTGGCCCCAATAATGGTTTGTTCACCTTTGCTATTGGCCGGTTGTAGGTGGCCAAGCTTTTTGACAGCCAATGCACCACTGTTTGCGTTCACCTTCTATGTTCTCTTCATGTTTTTTTTTGACATCCCGTGCGCTGTGACCTTTGTTGAATCTTACACCCTATACACTGCTTACAAACTGTGGTGGCTTGTTGGCACATGTCACTTTTCGCATCCCCCCCTTTAGTGTACGACTATTGTTAACCCCGACCCCAGTTTGTGTCTATGCCAACGATTTGTGCCTAGTGCTCTTGTGCCATGGCTAATTGGTGGCTAGGTGGCTGTCGGCTATCAACCATCAAGCCATTGCCTGTGTGCTTTGTTTCGACGATTGTGGCTGAACAACCTTGTCGGCCACCACCACGAATAAAAATTCGTTTCATTTTTTGTTTTTGTTTTATTGAAAAAGTTGTCTCGGTTGTAGTTAGCCCAAGGCCTCCTTCCCTACAAAAAAATTTCTTTTTATTTATTCATTTAAATCAGTGAAATTTTTTTGGCCCTCCCGAATATTTTTGTTGCTTTAGTGTAGTGTATGACTAATTTCTTCAGTGTTTGTTAAAAATATTCCTTGCTTGTACGATCACGACCGAATTGGGCCCCCATTGATACAATACGAACTTGGCACTTGTGATTCAAAGATTGGCTTTCTTTAGAGTTTATACCCTGAGACCGTGTTAGTCATTCTTATTCTACCAAACCAACAATTAGTTCCAAGAAATGTTACTTGGGAGCGGGAGCGAAAGCGGGGAGCGGGAGTCACATTTTCAGAAGCTCCCGGTTTGGGAGCGAATCCCAGAGCGATTTTTTAAAAATATATTTATTTATTTATTTTTTTAAATTTTTGATACATATATGTCAACAAAAACATGTAGAATGATGAATTGGATACAAAAAACATAAAAAAACATAGATTGATCATTGAACCATATCATATCAATCATCTAGAAGTTATAATCTTCATCAATCATGTCCACAAGTTAGTAACATACATATTACAACTGCAACATATTGAGTCTCGTGAATCATGATTCATCAAATTCAATCTTAAAGTTTCAACTTCAAGCTTTCAAAATTGAAAATTCAATATATAACATTTATCATCATTGATCACCAAAGCTGTACTTGTAAGCTAAGTTTAACCATTACAAGAAATAATATCTTAGATATTTCTAAGTTCTAAGTTCTAACTGTTAACATGAAATGAAATGTTATAAAATGAAACATGAATAATGAAATGAAATGAAACAATTTTAGTCTTTCACGAAGCATCATATTCATAATTCACAATCATTACCAGTGAGTTATAATTGCCAACTTCAAACTTCAAATTTTCATTGTCACAGTCATATATTGTTTACAAAAATTATCATTATGATATGAAAGAGTTAAGAGTCAAGAGTAAAGGACTCAAGACAATAGTTATGAAAACTAATTGAAACTAGAAAAGACAAGTAAACTGTAAATCTACATGTGGCCCTTGCCACAAGAGCCTCCAGGAGTATAAGTAGGTCATGGTGGTCTTCTAGGAGTCTCCTGCACAGACCGACGACTAGAACTAGAAGGCACATGCCCTCCACGTGAGGGTGTAGATGGAGGTGGCAACAACAAGGAACAAGACTCGGAACTTGAGCACTGCTACTGGATGGTGGAGGTGGCATGGTTACTACAGTTGCTTCATCTTCATCCCTTATAAGTTCCTCTTCCAGTTCTTCAAGATGTATAGTGCCATCCTCCAAATTGTCTTCCTCTAGGTGGTTGTCCCAAATTTTATATGTGGGATCCTTATAAGCCTGATCACAGTAATGATTCAACAACCTCAAGTTGTAGTGCACATAAATGAAGCTTTTTGCCCGGTTTTGATTGAGTCTGTTTCTTTTCACATTATGTATGAAGCTATAGGTGCTCCAACACCTCTCTGTAGAAGAAGTATTTACAACCTGCGATAGAACTTTTTTTGCCAATTTTGGCAAAAGTCCCTGGCTGCCATATGTTTCCCGCCATGTGAGAGAATCAAATCTGTCTCTGTCTTCCATTGCATGGAAGTTACCAAACAAACCAGTGCCATTGAAGTATTTGCCTATTTCAAGGCGCACAACTGCACATTCCTCCCTGTCAGGTATCAACTTTTCTATTGTTGCAAATATCCACTAGTTACCTTTGCATCTAAATGGGGTTTGGTCCTAATCCCACCCCCTGGTGTAGGTTGGCCCAACCAAGATGTAGAGTAGTATTTTGGCGTAAGGATATATGCCAAGCAATGTAGTGGAAGATTAAGTTTATTCCACTGTTCACACACAATCGTGAATCAGTTTGTACAAGTCGGGATCTGTGTTATGAATAGTATCTTTTATTTGCCCCAACATGGTATCCATCTGCTCATACACCTCGACAATCACTAGTTTATTTATATCTGCAAACCGAATCATGTGATAAATGGGCTTGGTGAAATCCAATACTTGCCTCACACTTGTCCAAAACTGACCATCAAGAGCGGCCTCCTCCACCAGTTCAAAACCTCGCCTGTCAGCTGCATTTGTAGCCCATTCCTTTAATACTTGCCAATGTCGACTTGATACCGTGCTAGCCAATGACTCTCTTACCTTCAAAAGGCGCCTGAAGGTGAGGTAATAGCTACCAAATCTGGTCTTCGTAATCTTCAACATCTCCAATCTTGAGTGACTGCGGAAAAGGCCATGGGTATTGCTATGATTTGTAATAAATTTTATCATTTGTTTGCCTTTCTTGTACAAATCACCAATCCATTGTATTGTGCATTTTTGTTCTTGACAACATCATGCATCAGAAGGTTCAATGTGTGAACCAAACATTCAAACCAAAATATGTTGGGGTATTTATCCTCAATAATTGCTCTCGCTGCCTTACAATTAGGAGCATTATTAGTGATGACTTGGATGACATTGTATGGCCCAATACGGTCAATTGTTTCAAGTAATGCTTCTGCAATGTTGATGGCGGTCTTGAACTTGTCTGAGTAATCATGTGCAGTTAGAAAGATTGGACCATTAACAGACACAGCAAGAACACTTATCAATGGCTTGCCTTTTACATTTGTCCATCCATCAGATACGATGGACACCCCATGCTCAGTCCAAGCACTTGTCATTCTATTCAAAGAATGTGATATTTTTGCTTTTTCATTATCAAGGCCAACGGTTCTTGCCTTGTCATACCCAGGGCTCTTGTATCTTTTAGGGGCATCATTTATGGCCGAAACCATTTCGTGCCAATAAGGTGAGCGAAGAACATTGAATGGTATCCCACATGCATAGAGAAACCTGTAAACCTTTGAATCCACATCATTACTACACCCCTCATCAAGGAAATCTGATATGGTTCTATGCCTTAAAGCTGATGAACTTGTGCCTCCATATCCACTGCCTTGGGAGGATGCTGAAGGAGTTCTTTGTGCTTGTGATTGTGAGCTTGGTTCAAAGAAACCCCTTGATTTTTTAGATTTGCATTGGGCTTCCTCCTCTTCCCTTATGTATTTGGCTCTATTTGCTGCTGACACAGCTGCACAAGATTTGATTCCTATTTGTTTATCCCCATCCCATGGCATTTTCCCGCAGAGGTATTTTTTGGCACGGGTGTATGAACCTGTGTAATTATTGTTGCAATGGGGGCAATGAGATTTAGTGGTTCCACCCCCTTTCCCTGCTTCAGGCCTGTTAACATATATCCACAATGGGGTTTGGTCTTGTTTAGTTTTTTGAGAGTCATGTTCACCCTCCTCCAGCTCCTCCTCACCAGGTTTTTCATCAAATCCACTTTCTCAAGCTTCTTCATCCCCCACTTCATTTTGGCCCCTCTGTTTCCTACTCTCTAGCACCATAATAACCATAAAAGGGACCAAGAAGAGGAAACTGCCAAGAAATATAGCCAGGTCCATGATGTTTGATCTTTGTAGGCTTTTGAATCTGCAAAATTTAGTGGGAATGGGAATGGGAATATGAATGAGAAAATTAATTTAGTTTATTTAGATAAATTAATTTAATTTATTAATAATATTTAGATTCATGATTTTTTTACTAAATAAATTAAACTAAACTAAATTAAACTAACTAAACTAACTAAACTATACTAAATTACTACCTAACTAAGGTTTTAAATACTAAATTACTCAGTTACTAACGTAACTAACCTCATTGCAAGCTTGCTCCTCGGCGCTTGTTCCTCGCTCCTTTGCTCAATCTCCTTCGCTCTCCAGCTTCTCCTCAACTCATTCAAGTGACAATGAATTTTTTTCCCCCAAGTCCTTTTAAAACTGATATTTTTTTTTAAATGAAATTTTTTTTCGGGGCCACGGAATTTTTTTCACCCGAATCGCTCCCGGTGTCGCGCGTGTCGCTCCGGGAGTGAAAATTAAACGCTCGGGAGCGATCGCTCCCGAGCTATAATTTTCGCTCCGGGAGCAATGGGAGCGACGCTCCCGATTTTGGCAGGGAGCGTAAATTTTTTTATCGGGAGCGCACTCCCGAAATCGATCCTGTTCGGGGGCATGCTCCCTACCCGCTCCCGCCCGGAGCGCGGATTGGGAGCGGGTTTGAAGGGGGGGGGGGGGGGGAGCGCTCCCCCGCAACTCTAGGTTCTATTATATATCTATTCATGAGTTTTATTTATGCTATCTACCATATGATGTACTGAAGGTTAAGGAATCTATGCTCTGAATTTATGGGTTGTTATTTAATAGGAGGCATACAATCTATGCTAAGATTTGTATTATTCCTCATTGTGAAATTATTCGTTGAACTATTTTCAAGATTTTTCGAGGATTTATTTAAACCATAGCTCACCTGGAGCGAATTCATTTCGCAAGGATATCCAATGCTTCAGAATTATTTCCAGGTCTTGCTGGTAGTTTCATCAACAATCATCTAGACACAGGACTGTCCAGAGTGTTGCATGACTGATCTATAGTGTTCACTTTGTATTGGTAGAATTTGGTTGCTGTCAGGATGTTTTAAGGTATGTTGCAGAGATTTTATGTAAACTGCTATTGGAAATGTAATTGAGGAGTTGTGGTGTGAGATGCTACTGGGAATGTGTGGTATCCTCACTGATGTCAAGCCATGAAATCGTGTATGCTGCTATTTTGAAACTAGTAGTGTCCTGAGCTTGTGAGCATAATTGTTGTTGCTCTCGTCTCTGGTGCTTAGAAAATGCTGAAATTTTATATCTTGGATCCTTGACAAAATCCCAGACAACGCAGAAAGGGTTTGGGTTGAATCAACCTCCCAAATTCGACCTCCAATATGCCCTACACAATCCCAACAATTCTACACTATTTGTTGAAAAGATACGGCTAAAATCCTCACCTTCGGTGTTCAAAAAATGATGAAACTTTATATATGGGATCCTTGTCGAAAACCCAGAAATGGTTAGGCCAGATTTTGAACTTTCAAACTCGACCTCCAATATGCCCTACACCCTACAAGTTGCTCTAGAAAATGGCCTGTAATAAACCCCAATGAAATCCTTGTCCAATCTCATGAAAATGCAACAATCAATTCTCCAAATATTTCCCTTAAACTCCACGGTAAAGTTCAGCCTCAAACATTGATATTCTATCCTCCATGTGAACACCCAGTGCTGCCTTTGCGCTGGCCCAGGAAGTGCGAAACTTCTCCCAAATGCCAACTATCCTCCTATGCCTCCTCTCTGAAAAATAACTTCACCGAAACTCCTCTGCAAGAATCCACAAGCAAATTTAGCCTCCTCTTCACTGTGTCCTCCAGTAATACACAACACCTGCAGATGGTTGCAATCGCTGGGTGTTAATTTTAGGCAACAATGATATGTTCTATGATTTAGAGCAATTTTACTTCAATTTCTTTGTGAGCCCAATATCAATTTCAGTTTAGCAATTACATGTAAGTAAAATGCTGATAGAACATAAACATAAATAGTAGAAGACAAGCCAGGACAAGAGGACACAAGATGTGGCACCAGCCAGGGATAAACACCAATGTGGGGAAACCCTTGATCAAATCTTCTTTTAGTCTTCAATAGTTCAACAGAGAGATAGTACAATTTACAAATTCTGATAATTTGTAACATCAGCAAAAGAGCCCTAACTAGAAAAGTCAACGCTGGTCAACATGGTAGATTTCTTCCTGAATTCAACTCAGTCAAACCTAGTCAACTCTGGCCTCCAACAAGAAGTCTAATCAACCCAAAATAGTCTGAAAAAGTCTAGTCAAAACTGGTCAACAAAAGTCAAACCTGTGGCTAGCCCTAGTACAGTCAACGCTGGTTAAACAAGAGGTCAGATTGCCTCGATTCTTGTGCCCAAATTTGCAGCTTGCTAGGACAAAATTCCTCCACCCAAGATTGCACCAAAAACAGGTCAACGCTTGGTCAATGCAGTCAAAACAACGTTCTGCAAATTCAGTCAACGCTGGTCAATTGCTGGAACATAAAATTATAGTCCTTTGCACGTGTGGAGAGCTGCCTAGAAATCCATACCCAATTATGGGAGGAGAGAGAGATGTGTGAGAAGTGAAGTGTGTCCAAATGAGGATAAGGCATCATGTATTTATAGGCTAATGTTGAGGATGAATAGATGTGACTGTTAGGCTTCTAAGCCTACATGAGTTTGCTGGCCGACCTTGCCAATTTGTCCATAATCAAAATAAATTCATAATTTCATTTGTACATGTCAGAATGGGATGATCTTTAGATCAATCCTACACCTATCGAAGAGAGGTATCCAAGAAAAATATCAGCTGTCATAAATAAGATGATCCATGTGGAGTTTGGCCCTAGTTGCCAATTTAACATTGGGAATCACACTGAGATCCTCCTCTTGAAGAAATGAAAGAAAACCTTCCTAGGGTGGCACTTGAAGTCCCTCGAAGAAAGGGTGAGCTCTTCGCTTGAAGAACTCGTGCTAAATAGCAAGTGACTCGGCTAAGCAACTCAAGCGACCAAAGAGAAATCGATATTACCAAAAAGATGAATGAAAATGAGGAGAGTTGCCTTTGTTATATAGATTTTGTGGAGCACTTTTCCCTCCAATTTTACCTCCATCGTGGGCCCTCACTTAACCACCTCCATGCAAACCGAACTAGGGAGTGCATATTTCCCTAGTGTGGGTGGTCTCCCTGTGTAATTTAACCACAACAAAATAACTTCTCCTAAGTCTAATCTCCTAATAAAATTCAAATGGGCCCCACTATCTCCAAAATTGGCCCCATAAATGCAATAATTAGTCTTGTTCCAAATTAATTTAGGAAGGGACATGACAATCCTCCCCTCCCAAATGTTGCTTGTCGACAAGCAACTTTGGTGCTGGATGCTCAAGTATGTGCTCACCCTCCCAAGTAGCATCCTCATTCGGCAAGCTCTTCTAATGCACCAAAAATTGCTTGTCCTCAAGCAGTGCCTGAACTGACTATGGATCCCCATTATCGCTGCCAACTTCACTAGGGTTCCAATTATGCCATTGGATCGTCCCTGATCGTTGTACTATCCAACAGTGAAGGAGTCCCTCGATACCAGGATCCCAAGCCGACGTGATCAACATGAAGCACCTCTTGCTCCACTCACTATCTTCCCAGATAGGGGTGTTAGAACCCCTTTGTCTACTGCCAAAATATAGAGCATCCTGACGATGTGAAACTCCATCCAAATCCTAATGCAACTGCCCTACCGAATAGTCCACCCCATGCACTCTGAGTGTGGGCCCTTGAAGATACAACTCAATCCCCATGTGAATGAAGCCTCTCATGCATGAGCTCCTCCTGCAATCCTCTTGTTGGCCATCTTGCCAAGCTGATGAAGTCTCCCACGCCATCAGCGAATCATGGAAACCAAAAGGAAGATTTGGATATCCCTCCCCTGTAGAAACCAACTCACCTCTATGGATAGTTGAACTGCTCAGCCTTGTTATGCTAGAATCCCCTACCCTTCACAGAAGGAACCTATCCTGCTGACATCGTGACACTCTCGTAATGACCGACTTCCTAGCATGCTCGTACCAGAGCCTCCTCTCCCATAATTGTCGGCCATAATCTATGCGATGATGGAGGCTAGGCCAATCTTGCCAAAGCGACTCAACAATGCTGACACCTATCACTGCATGGCTAGCTCCAATCCAGAGCAACAATCTGCCTCGTCCTTTGGTGTGGGCTGCAATGATCCCTATGTGTCCAATTGTGAATGAATCAGCCTACTTGTCATCCCGACCATGCTCACTAAGGAGTGGAGTATCCCACCAATCCACTGGATCCTTGGATCCCATAACCATACTAGAGGTCCAGAACCCCCAATCCTCTCTACTTGCCGCTGTGATACGCTGCTAGCTGTTGGGACCCCTTTGTGCCTTGTCTCTACCTCATGTAGGTATCCAATAGGTAGGCACTGAGCATTAAGAACCTGTGCCGCGAATATCCAGTTGCTTTGTGCCTGCCATATCACACAATGAGATCTGCTATCCCAACTTTTGATGATGTGCCTGAGTATTGATGGAGGCCTAGGCATCATCCTGCCAACAACGACTACCGTCCTTTGCACCTCACGCTCACCTAACACCTCGAGCTGTCCAACTGAAAAAGCACCATGTAACTCCCTATCAGTCACCTCCCCAAGTGTGAGCCTAGGGTTGGAACATATGCTACCTTAACAATCAACCATGCCATCCCTAAGCCTATAATCGTCACCTCGTACACATACCCAGTGTCTCAACTGGAGAGTCTCCTTTCGACCCACGACACACAGTGTCTCATCCAACTGCCTAGGGTGAGCCTCCCATGCCCTGCGAACTGAATGGAGAGTGTCAAAGGGCAACATCCAAAACCTTTGCGACTGTAAGAAACCCTGGAGGATGATGGGTGGCTATGTCCCAAAGAGTATCATCAAGAGTCTGCTGGAATGCTCAAGAATAATCCTACTGATGACCCCCTTTCTAAGTCGGATTTGCTGATAAACCCCTCGAAGCCTTGTCTCCACTAAACATGGCGTTCCCAGATGTTCAACAATGTCCTCATTGATCGTTGGTGTGTTGCATACAATGGTACACGTAGTGCCCCTGTCCATAAGTCTCCTAGGAGGAAACACTCCAAGTGCCCGCTGCACTGCATCATCTGCCATTGCGTACCACCCAATATCGTCGCACTCCTCGACATGCCACTGTACGCCACAACCTGTCTTGATACACCATTGGATATTCTCGTCTACGACTATACCATCCTGTACCGTCCTGTGTCCCACCTGCCACTGCACCTGTCACTCCCCGCATGTACTCAATGCGATGTGAGGCATTCCCACTCCACAATGCAGTCCAACATACTACGACACACCTCTGTGCGTCTCCATACCCATCTGTAGACTACTGCTCCACGCTAGATGCTCGTACCCATCCTTGGATGTGATGGCCTAAATATGTGTCCATATGCGTTGGGCTGCACCTGACCTGTATCATCACCTCCACTGTTGCATCACCATGCTGTGCGATGAGGGGATCTCCCCTCCAAATCCTCCCTAACGGACCCAAGAAATGAATCTCCCTAGGTACCAGTAGTGATAGCACCACTGCTCTAGCCCTCCATGTCCTTCGTTCCCCACACAAATGTGAAGAATCCTGAGCTCAATACAAGGCATTGTCTGGTGGCTTGCCAATGCCACTTTCTTTGACAAACTCCTGCTAGAGGATGATGGTCATCTTGTGATCCCATGTATGACCATCATACCAAAACAACATAGGGAGTCTATCCATAAATTGATTGGCCATTGGTGCTTAATGACACTCCCCTAGCAAAATGTGCTCAACTGCTAGGTCAACTACACCACCACGGTCATAGTCAACCAACATATTCGGGGAATGATAGGTAGTCCCACTTAGATCCCAATTCCAGTATGGGCTTACGATATCCCTAATGCTTGAAAGATCCTGCCAAGCTTCACGCCAGTCCACTACCATCTCCATAGCCCACTCCATTGGGTACCAACTTAGAATCTCTCGCCATCCAACCTGAAGAGAGGGATTGAATGTACGAACTCCCGTACATACGACAAGCTCTCCATCCTGCAAACGCTGCACCTTGTGCCGCTCATGTCGCCTCATTTGTTAAAATTGGCAACTAGGGAAAAACTTCATGTGGGTCATCTTATTCATGGCTGATAATATGTTCATTAGATTCCTCTCGTCGAGAGGTGTAAGATTGATATAAAGATCATCTGATTCCGATACGTATTCATGGAGAAATGAATTTATTTTGATTATGGAATTATTATTAAGCCGACCTACAACTCATGTAGGCTCAGAAGCCCAACAGTCGCATCTATTCAAACATCATCATTTGTGTATAAATGCAAGAGGACTTTTCCTCATTTGCACTCACTCATCTCATCACATCTCTTTCTCTCTACTGCGTAGAAAAGAGTCTCTTCTGTACTGCGCAGAAAAGGGTCTCTCCCTCACACATGTGAAGCCAGAAGCTGCAACTGCAGAAGTGAAGTTTGACCTGCGTGGACTAGAAGATCTCCTCATTAGAACTACGCTGTAGGTTCATCTGAACCTCCTCTGAAAGCCGCAACTTTTGGTGGTGGAATCAAGTCAATCCGACGGACGGTTTGCAAGATATCGACTGCCCTAGTTTGAAGGAAGCTGCTGAAACTGAAGCTGCAACTGCAGAAGTGAAGTTTGACCTGCATGGACTAGAATATCTCCTCATCTGAACTGCGCTGTAGGTTCATCTGAACCTCCTTTGAAAGCCGCAACTTTTGGTGGTGGAATCAAGCCGATCCGACGGTCGGTTTGTGAGATATCATCTGCCCTAGTTTGATGATGAAGCCGCTAACGCTGATGTAGCTGATCTAGGGTTTGCTACTGCTGATATAAATTAGATTTATTGTACTATTTCTCTCTGTTGAATTATTGAAGATAAAAGAAGATTTGATCAAAGGGTTTCCCCACACTTTGTGGGGTTTGTCCTTGGCTAGCCGCCACATCTTGTGTCTCTTGTCTTGGCTTGTTTTCTGTCGATCTTTTAATGTTCTATCGGCACTTTACTTTATATACATGTGATTGCTAATCTGTAGAATATAATAAGAAAAGGAAGTAAACTGTTATAAGCGTAGAACATACCATAACTTAACATGGTATCAGAGCTGAGGTGAAGACAAAGCCCGAGCAAGAGCAAGAGCAATCACCGAAGAGAAGATTGGCAAGGCTATCCTAAAAGAACAATGGGGTCCTCAACACTCTTTCCTGTCGAAGACAAGTTCCTTGAGAAAGCTGACTATCACGGATGGAAGATGTCTATTGATCTAACCTTTGAGGATGAAGGAGTGTTGGACCATGTAAGAGGAAATATTGTTGAGCCTCCATCAAATGCATCCGCTGCTGCCTGGAACAAATGGAAAAACGGAGAAGTCAACACAAAAGAGATCATCCAGGACTCTATCGACAAGCACTTGGTGGCCTACATCTCTGAACTGGACACCTCCAAGGAAATCTACGATAGACTGGTGAGTTTATTTAAAATTAATGATGCAAATCAAGTTTTGTTTCTTAGAAATAAGCCGAGGGAAATCAAGAAGGGTAAAGATGAGAGTATGCAAGCATACTTCTTAAGAATCACCAAGATCAAGAACGATCTCCTATCTATTGGGGAGACTATTACCGATAGAGAAATGGCACTCACGACTCTTGGAGGATTACCATCTGAATGGCATGTGTTCAAGACTACTCTTTTGAACAATAATATAATCCCTGGTTTCGAGGAATTAATGGCTAGATACATTCAAGAAGAAACAAGGGTATAAGAGCAAGAAATGCCCATGCCTTAAGGTCCTGCTGCCTTTCTTCTCATGCTAAGAAAAGAAATAATTCTGGGTCAAAATCGAAAAGAAACGCTGGACCTAAGGGTTGAAGAAAAGGACGATGTTACATCTGCGATAAAGTAGGTCACTATGCAAGGGAGTGCCCTGATAGAAAGGACTGACACAGGGACAATGATCAAAATCCCTCTGATGGTTATCAAAGGAATGATAAATTCAATAACAAATCTAAGAGGATAGCTGGGAATCAAGGAAGAGCACAAGCATTCAAGAAGGCTAGAAATTCCAGGATGTATTAAATGCACCTGACCTCCGAAAGAACCTGGTGTCCATCTTGGCAATGGAAGACAAAGGCTACAAGGTAATCTTTAGTGATGGCAAGGTATGTGTATCGAAAAATAATGTTAAAGATGCCTTTACTCTTTGGTTTCGTGTTGATTCATTATATTAGGTCGATGGAAGTTTGCTAGGTGTCATGTCTTATGACACATCTCTTTAGTCCGAACTTTGGCATCAGAGGTTTGCCCACCTTCATTACAAAGCTCTACCCGATGTAAGACAGATGGTAACAGGGATGCCCGAATTCCAAGTAGAGAGAAGGTGTATGTCTGGGATGTGCCGAAGGAAAGCTCAAAAGGGGATGATTCCCCTCAAGTCAAAGCAAGACCTCCGATATATTACAACTAGTTCACTCAGACATATCTGGTATGATGCCTGTGAACTCCTTGGGAGGATATTCATATTATCTTA